>CAUYPK010168039.1:0-30003 GCA_963574355.1 Loris lydekkerianus | reverse complement strand
CCCCCCCCCCCCCCCCCCCCCCCCCCCCCCCCCCCCCCCCCCCCCCCCCCCCCCCCCCCCCCCCCCCCCCCCCCCCCCCCCCCCCCCCCCCCCCCCCCCCCCCCCCCCCCCCCCCCCCCCCCCCCCTCCTCATGATGGGCATCTCCTTGGGCTCAGTTTCTATCTTTCTCCTAGGAGAACACAAGGCAGGAGCTTTTCCAAGGTTGGGTCCTGGCACCTGCAGCCTCCAAATTTCCTGAAGCTTAGCTCCCTTATCAAGCAGATTCCTGAGCCCTCCCCAGAAACTCAGGGGGAATGCTTGGTAATCTTCATTTTTTAAAAAGCCCAGTTGATTGTCCTGCATAATAAAGTTTTTTTAAAATCTTGGTCTTAAGAGTGCTAATGAATGCAGCACCCTCTAAGATCTGGCAAAGGTAGAATACATTAGGCTGGCCTGATCAGCAATAGAAACAGAAAGGGGGAGGTGGGTGTCCCGACTTGGGGCCAGCTCTCTCTGTGTCCTTTCCACCACTCGCCCTTCTGCCTGTATGTCAGGACCTCTCTACTCTCCTCACCAGCAAATCCTACATTCTGGAAGGCTTTCTGTGTCAGAAATGCCTACATCACTTTGGATGTAACCTACAGGTGCAGTTTAAGCTTTGTTAATCATAGGATTCTTTGTAAAAGGAGTTAGGGGCAAAGTGAACAGATGGGAGAGAATTGTGGCCATCCCTTCCAGGAGTGACTGGGCTCAGCCCCCGTAACAGGTGTCAGCATCTTTGGGGAATGGGGACTGTGAAGGAACCAGAGCCCCTAGGTGCCCAGACGGCATCATTACAGGGTCTTGGCGTGAACTCACAGCTGCAGCTGTGAAGCACACTCTCCCCAGGGAAGTTGGCAGGGCCTTCTTTCCAAGTTAGGAATCAAGGCTCTCAGTTTTCATGCCTCCCTGAGTGACAGTTTCCCCTCAGGTCCCATCGAAGGGGACATGACCGAGCTTCTTTCTTTGCACCCTGCTTTCTCCCCACTCGAGGCTGATATGATCGGTTTGTCTCAGTGTGTCTGGCCTGTGTCCTTTTAGACTGTTTGATCGTGCAGCCACTTTCTTCCCAGAGGGGCAGTGATGTGGTGGATCTCACAGCATGTCCCTGATTAGGTTTCATCTGAAATGGCCCCAACTCTGTCATCTGGGCCAGTGCTTCACGGGAAGGTCAGATGGGCTGGGCCTGTTGGGTGCTGGGGTCCCAAAGAAATGATAAGCAGTCAATAGATCCATTGACAATTTAGCTTTTGGGCACTCTACTCCTCTTCCCTACTGTGAGCCCTGCGCTGATAAATATGTGGAAGCAGGAGCTAAACGGAAATCAAAACACTCACTTTATTTCTGATAAAGCTGTATTGAGAAAGGTGGCTTGGTGCTAAGAGCAAACGGGGCTTCCTTCTGTACAATCTGTCCCTTCTCCCCTTCCCCAGAGCCCCATATGCCCTGAAAGGAGGAGGTTCACGTTCTTGTACGGCTTTCCCTTGGTGGAGGGTCCAGACTTAGGAAGGATGAGGAGGCGTGCGCCTGTGTGCATGCAGTTGTCACAGGTGGGGTTCCCTGGGAGGCAGGGCTCATGTCACTTCCAGTGGCTGGGTAGAGAGGCCTTTTCGAGGGAGCATGGGGCATCTGCCCCCACCCTGACTACTGGGGGTCAGTCTCAGAGCACATGGAAGAGGGTCTTTACCACATTCTTGTCACCTGGATCAGGGCCTCTCTGGGTCTGCCAAGGGGAAGGGGACAGTGAATGGAGGGGCAAGGACCTGGGAGAGTCAGGTAGTGTCGCCCCAGTCCTGTTCCTCCCCCCAGGGCTCCACCCACCATTAAGACCCTATATCACCACTCATTTGTTTAAGGGCTGACTGAGGGCTAGCTGAGCACTGCTTCAGTCAGGGGTAGCTGGCAGAGGGCAGGACACCCAGCACTCCAGAACTGGTGCTTAAGAAGAGCCAACAGTTTGGTACAACTTGGGGCCTTCTTCTCAATCTTCCATAGTCCATCTGGGTCACGGAGTGAGGCCAACACAATTGAAAGTGCATGGATTTATCGACTCTTATTTAAAAGGGGCTTCTGATGGCGAAACTCATTGGAAACTTCTTAGACATGCTCTTCCATTAAGAGATTTGAATTTTGTTTCAGAAAATCTTTGACCAACACCAGTAATGTGTGGTTAGAAAATCAGCCACTCATCCTCCGTCCAGCACAATGTTTTCTCAAAGCATTTCATCCTCTTGCAGCTGTCCACCCCGCAGGAGCCTCTTCCTCTCAGTGCTTACAGGTTAACCGAGGTGAACGTGTATCAGCTGCTGGGGGTGGGGGGCGGTGCATTCATAAAATCAGAAGACACGCTGTCCACCACAAAGCCCTTACTGTTGTCCTGGCCATATCTGATATCCCTGTTTCCACATAGTTTGTGGACTCAGACACATGGTTTGACAACGTATCAAATTCACTCTGAGATAGCACAGGATTAGCAGCTGAAACAAGATAGTTAGGGCAGAACCTTGAGAAAATTCCTACAGTGCTGGCAGGGTCCATGCGAGGATTTTTATTTCTTGTAGGAACAGATAAGATTATGGCCAGTGTTGCTAATCATCGTATGCCAAACAACACTACGTTTTCTCTTAAAATATCTGCACAGCAATTAAAGCAAGGACTCAGTGATTTCTGCCCCTGAAAGGTGAATTAAAAGTGATCCACAGGCACCTGCCGTGGTGGGAATGCTGGCAGCTCATTGGAAGTGTAGGAATTTAGTCACAAGGACAGGGGGTCCTTCCTCGTTGAGCATTTGGACAATTGAAGAGTCATAATCTGAGGCAAAGTGTTGACAGTAAGGACCATTCTAGGTTGGGGAATTAGAGCAGTGGATAACATAGACAAAAATCCCTGCTCTTAGGGAGCTGATGTCCTTGTGGGTAAAGATGGCTCACTGGGTCTCAGGCACTGCTCTCAGGCCCTTATACGCCTTGACCCCTTTAACCCTCACACCTACCCTGACAAGGGTACTTCTCATTGTCCCTCTTTTACAAATGGGGAAACTAAGGCACAGGGAAGTTAAGTGACTTATCCAAAAACCACACAGACAGCAAACGGTAATTTAGAATTTCAAGCCACAGAACCTCCGTGCATCCCAAATTTTAAAGTGTATATGCTTCCCCCCCTGAGTTTAAAAGCAGATTCTAATTCAGCAGATCCGGGAAGCCTGAGATTCTGCACTCCTGACAGGCTCCCCGGTGAGGTAGGCCTCTGGACCTTGATGAGCATCTTTGACCTCCTGAAAACTAAGCTTCTTGGCGATATGTTTATTGTCCATTTCTGTGTTTTATTCATTAACATTTTCTTATCCTTGTCTAGGCTCGATTAGTTGAAGCCATGAAAAACTGTTAAGGCTGATTTGGGCGAGGGGCAGGGACACTTTAAGGATGCAGAGCCCATGGAATACAAGGAACAAGGCTTCTTGTGGCCCAGAGCCCCGTCCATTCCCGGCCTCCCACCTGCCCTTCCTCTGTGTGGGTTCCAGCCTCTGCTCTGTTCTACCAGCCAGCTTTCCAACAGGGCTACACCCCTCTCCTGTCTCAGACCACCAGCTCTTTCAGACCCAGGCCTGCAACAGCTATATGTGATTTGTTTCTTACTTTAAGTGCTTGAAGGGGGACTCCTATTGGTTGCCCTGGCATTCAGTGGATTACAGGTGCTTGCTATGGGAAAAATAGGCAGGAGAAGGCAGGCGTGATGGACTAATTGTCTGATAATTCATATCACTATGCGACCAAATATCCCCTAAGAACTCCTTCCTGGAAGTCCATATTGCTTATTTTGTGGGGCAATCAGAATGAAATGGATCATTTATTTATATACCAAGTGCCTATCCAGCTGTCAGACAACATGCCAAATGATCAAGATACAAAGGTAGAAGATACAAGCCACAGGTTTTAAAGAACTTAGGTTTTAAAGGGGAGAAGGGCTCTATGGTAAAGGCAAACTCATGGATAGCAGACCAAAGCCCTCTGAGAACAGTTAGGAAAACTGAAAACTTCTATCGGGATTTCTGCTTTCTGAATTGCCTATCTATATTTCATAAATACATTTCTATTGCATAACCACATAATTATATATGTGCAAATAATTCTAGCTATCCTAATTGTTCTCTGAAGGACTAGATATATAGATCATGGAGAAAAGCAGCAAAGTGAGCTCAATTTCTGGACACACTTAACTCTGTAAGAGTTTCAACCATACTTAAGCAACGCTAGTTAAGAGGGACTACACAGAAAGTGACAACCAGAATGTTTAGGAGGCAAGTGAGTTTTTGGCAATTCTAACAGTGAGATGAAAATTGTAAGGGCTACAGCAAATACCCCAGGCTTTCCTTGGGGAACTCCAAAGGACTGAGTGAACCTTAAGAGTCAGGGAAAATCAGAAATAAAATAGACTGTATAAAAACTGAAACCTAGCCTCTAAAAAGTTCAAACCCTGATTGGATTAAGGTGACTATACCCCTACTTTAACTTTCTATCAGGAATTTCAAATTTCATCTAGAGCCTCCATGATTTTCCACATGTAATGCCTGACATTTAATTAGAAAAAAAATATCAGGCATACCAACAAACCAGATTCAAAGCAAAAAACAGATAATAGAAGCATGTTTATAGGTTATGGATATGTGGAAGTTATGAGGTATAGACATTAAAACAATATGATTCATATGATTAAAAAATTAGATGACAAGTACGAGAAAGTCATTAAAGAATTGTGATATATATTAAAAATTTAAACAAATAGTCTACAATTAAAAGATACAACAAATGAAATTAATTACTCAGGAGGGGTTTGTGCAGTAGGTTAAATACAGATGAAAAGAAAATTAGTCATTTGAAAGATAGGTTAATAGGAAATGTCCAATGCAAGACCTAGAGAGAAAAAGGATGGCAAATTCAGTACTGAAATTATGAAAATAATACACACGTTTGTGTGAGGGGGAGTAAATAGAATTAAATTTCTAGGCCACCTTTGCCAAATTCCTTTCCTTTCATTATTTAATTTCCATTTCAATGACTTTTTTTTTTTTTTTTAATTCAGGTCCTGGATTCTCTTGTCTAGAGCTCTTCATTGTGATAGCCACTGACCATATGTGGCTATTTAAATTTAAATTGATTAAAATAAAATAAAATTAAAATTTAGTTCCCCAGTCACCCTGGCTACTGAAGCATATCCTATATGCAGAGATAGAGCATTTCTGTTGTCCCAAAGTTATAAGTGGACTATAATCTCATTTCCTGATATTTTACATTTTTTTGTCAGTTCAATTTTTAGATTTTTACCTATGACGATGTTACCTCTATGCATAGAACATATTCATGTTTCCAGAGTCTTTAGTGTAATTTTAAGATTTTATGCAATGCGACTCAGTTCTTTTTCCCTGCATATTGAGATCAGAGAAAGTAAATTCACCATCAACCATTAGTGGAAAGAAGACAAAATAATCTCAAAATAAGATGCCTGTGGCTCTGTGGGCCTGTCTTGCATGGAGAATGATGCTTAAATTCGTGACACTGAATTATCAGATGACTCTGGGCTCCTCTGTCTAGGAATACTCAGTTACTAAAATGGTAAAATGAATAATGTTTTGGTTCTTGGGCTTCCCACTGGAGAATTCTTTATTTTAAAAGTATATGGAGTAAGTGGGACTTTTATTAAACTGAGTCCAGCTTTGCCATTTGATGGCTTTTAAACATGGGTAACACACTTCACCTTTTCTGACCCCAGGTTTTCCTGCTATTGGGGGGAAGTCATTGCACCTCTTCCTACAACTATCAGTTGTAGTAATTAAATGTAGTGTTACAAATGTGGGAATCACTTTATAAGTTTAAGTGCCATATGTACCATCTAGCATTGTTTTGGGGGGCCATGTGGACCAGGACTATATGCTACTGTCCTTCATTCTTTTGTTTCCTTTTGTCTTGCAGTGATTTCTCTCAAGTCTTCTGAAGATTCATCTTTTGAGAAAAAGAAGAAGACTTGGGCATTTTTTGAAGGTAAAGCTTGCATATTTCCTTATCATAAGACACATCCTCGTTTTTAGACAGTAGGAGGGGAATAGAATAGGAAGAAAGGACTCTAACTTCTTAGTTTTGACATAACATCAAGTTCTTTTCTTAGACAAAAACCTTGTCAAGAGTCAGATGGTATCAGCCCACAGGTTTTAAAAGAGTGGAAACCAAAGCACCAATATGCGTAATTTTTTGTTTGCTTATTTTGTTTTGCTCTAGAGTTCCCGATAGGACATTAGGGAAGGATCTTCAAGTGATAGAACAACGATAAGTACATCTATTGTAACTACATTTTATTTCAAGTTTCTTAAGGAGTTTGAGGATTGAAAACCTTCAGGAAGTAAGTTAGAATCAGTTGGGAATCTTTAAAAACACTGATGCCTTTCACATGTCTAGAGATTCTGATTCAGATGGAACTTGTTGGAAGCTCCTGCAGCCGGGCTGAGGACTGCAGCCTTAGAAGAGTGGCTCCCAACGTGTGGTCCTAGGCCAGCAGGATCCACATCACTGGGGAGCTTGGTACAAGTGCACACTTCAGGTCTCACCCCAGCTTACAGGGTTAGAAACTTGAGGGCTGATGTCCAACAATCTGGGTTTTCATAAGACCTCCAGGTGATTCTGATGCACATTCAGAGTAAGGGTTCTCAACTGGGAGGGACTTTGCCCCTCCAGGGGACATTTTTGGTTGCTACAACTGTTGGGGGCACTCCTGGCATCTAGTAGATAGGGGCCGGGTGTGATGTGAAACATCTTGCAGTGCACAGGGTGGTCTCTACAGCAAGGAATTCTGGCTCCAAATGCCAAGAGTGCTGAGGGTGAAAAACCCTGCCTTGGCCTAAGGCAAGTTCAGAGAAATTAACATAAAATGAGTGAGGATTATGAACCATAAGTGATGAAAGAATGCACTCTGTGAGTTCTCAGGCTGACCCTTTGACTCTGGAAGGATTATGCCTTGTGAAGGTATTTAGTGATGAAGAGGGATCTGGCCAAAGCATCGGAGGAGGGCCTCGGGGCTTCACCATCACCCTGTGTTGACCCAGTGAGTGGTCTGGCAGAAGGAGGACCAGCCTTAGAGGGAGGGCACTTCCGCCAAGCCCACCTCTTCCAAAAACTTGTTATAAAGCCATGGGCTGAAGCACTTTCTCTCTTAGATAAATATAACCTTTAATTGTGAACAGTAGCTGCAAACCATAAGTGATCACCCACGTGGACTGCTAGGGCTGTTTAGTTTTTCTACCCATATATTTAGTACTCAGGTTGCAGTTTGCTCCAGGAACGATTCTTCATTTTCCATGACTTCTCTTCAGCACCTTTTGGAACTCTTTCTTTTCTTTGTTTAACGATTGCCTAGCAAAATAACCCCCAGGAATGCTTACCTGTTGGCGAAGAGATGAAACCTTGCTCCTCGTTGAGTGAAGGTTTATCCCTCTCGCTGATGTTTAGTAATATTGAGGCAACCCTCACTGGGGCCACCCTGTGACCAGGCCCTGTGATGGACGAGTCATGCAGCTGAGCTGGGTGTCCCTAAACATAGATCATGGGGATGTGGCAGCCAGAACTCTATGTATCATCAGATGCACAAAAATCTCCAGCTCCTAAGGTTCTGATTAATACATTAGGAAGGGATCAAAGATTTTGCACTCTCTCAGGGACAGAGGTCAAGGTCTGAGGATCCTATTTTGAAAATACTATGTTATTAAAAATGGCACTTTATGTATCTGGAAGGACTGTGGCCTCTAGCACCATGACACCCTGTAGCATAATCAGTGTCTTTGAAGCACCTTGTGTAATTAATGGTATTTTATAATTCCTTGGTACAGTGGTAGAATGCCAGGGTATCTCCCGACCTATCCCTTTACATAAAAACAATGGCCCGACATGCACTATCTTCTCAGCAGAGAGAATTCACAAAGCAGAACTGGTCTTCTCATTCTGTGTAATGCTTGCCTCATAGCAGTTGTTTCCAAAGCAATCTTTCCCTGTGATTGTGGTAGCAGCAGCAGCAGCAGCAGCAGCAGCAGCAGCAATGTCCATGCATTTTGCTTTTTTAACCCAGCCACAGCTTTGTCGAAGTTGGAGGTACAGTTGAAACTCCCCAGTGAATGATCGCAGGCCTTTTGCCCTTTTGTTCCTGGATGGGGAAATTTCAGTAGGGGATGTGGATGGATGTCCTGTCCTCCTGGGGCTCAGCTTGACCTGGCCATGAGCCCACTGCACAAAAGCGGCATTGATTGTCAGACCTCTTTGAGAAATGCTAGAGTGAGTTAAAATCCCTCGGGGCTATATCGCTTAGATAATTCACCTCAAGCAAGACGGTACATATGATGGGCTGTATTAAAAAATCGCAGCAGTGCGTGGAGTTTTATTGCCAGAAAACTGCCATATCCTAGGCTGTTGCTTTTGTCCTGAAAGTGTACAGAGGGCACGGGGTGGGGGTGGGAGGGTTGAGTCCTTTGATTATGTTGAGGAATGCTGTGGTCACTCTGTCTCAAAGCAGAGCAGAATATCCCTGCCGGAATCTGGGTTGCCAGGCAACAGGTGCTGTCTACCCGGGCTCTGTCGTGCTGTCTGGGAGGGCGGGAGCTGGCCCAGGACATTGAGCACCCCTGTCCTGGCCTCCCTGCTGCACGGGCGGCCCCTCCAGACTGCCAGCTCCACCATCTGACTCAGGGAAGCCTAGGCATTGTCGGCATGGCTGCTTGCAGTTGAGTGCAAAAATGGCATCCTTTGGAAAGACTTCAAATGAATTCAAGCAGTATAATACGATTTCTAGAATTATTGTGAGTGTGCATAAATAGACGGTATTTTAAAAACTAACTCCAGATTCAGTTAAGTGCAGATGTTTTCTTAAATTTGGGCCTGAAGATTTGGCTTCAGCCTTCTGGCAAGTGTTGTTTGGCCTGGTGTGAGTTTTAAAACCTTAGAGCCAACATTTACAATGAGAGAGATTTTTACATAAAACGTTAGAGGAGAAGAGGGGAGATAAGGCAACACCTGGCGGCTGGGGCGGCTGGCATATCTGCCTGAGAACAGTCCCCTGGAGCGGAGGCACCAGCTGACATGGGGAAAGGTGACCCAGGCTTCAGTGGCAAGGAGTTCAACCTTTGTTTGCAGAGAACACCCAGGGAGGTGGTTTCTGTGCCTTGAGTTAGACACAGCAGGGTGGCTGTCCTTATGCCCCCAAAGGAATGCTTGGAACAGAAGGAAAAATACCAGAACTCTGGGGTAAAGTTGCTCCCCCACCAGGGAAACTTGAATATTCTTTCTAGGCTTTTCTCCTCCTGCATGGTGATGCTTTTGAAGATTCAAGAACACAACAGAAAGTGGCCATGACTGTTTCTATGTGGGTGGAGACTTGTATGTAGGTGGGAGGAGCCTGCTGGCCGGTGTTAGCCTGAAGGCCTGTGTGCTTAGCAGGGTAGCTGAGCCTTCCAGACTGGCCAGATGTTTTATGATTCTGTAGCCACAGCTATCTGTGCAGAGCACCCTGTGTGCCATGCTGAGGAGGCTGCGATCTGAAATCATAACGCAGGCGTCCTGAGGCCTCTCGTCTCCTGGGCAGTGGGTCCCTGATGCCTACAGCATGCTGCCGGGTTCGCTTGGGGAGAATTGGCCATTTCAGTACTCACCTGGAAGTCCAGGAAGTTCAGGTGGTGAGGTGAGCTCCTGGATGAGGCTGCTCTGCTACAGTGGCACAGAAACTTTGTAAGATGATTTTCCTCTCCCTTCCAGGAATGAGACTGAAGCCAAATTTTCCTGCCTTTGGTCTAGAGGGCCACATCTGCAAACCCTTCGAAGCAGATGTTGCGTCCTCTTGTCCTGTCTGCCACGTCCTGTTTGGCAACATGACCATGTTGTTTACCTTCCTCTCATGCCGATAAGTGCTCTGTAATCTTGTTCTGGGGTAGTTTGCTCAACGGTATATGCGTCTGGGGCTGGCCTTATGTTGGCTGTTTTCTGGCCAGTCCTGCATCTTAATGTCCTGTCCTGAGTCCTGGCCTGTGACTTCTGCTCTGGCTCCCAGTTGGTTATAAAGTGTCTTGTCTAGAATCTAAGATTCCTATTGCTGAGTTTCACATAGTTTAAGTGGAGGCCTGAGCCTCTGTCCTAACTCTGACCACTCATGGAGTTCTCTACCTTGTTAATCGAGTAAATAAAGCTCACATGTTAGAGACACAGGCGTCCACAGAGAAAGCAGTTTTAGTTTTAGATACAGGAGTTTTCTCTATTCCCACCTTAGCTGCTCACACCTCATCCGCTCCCTGACCTCTCTAACCCTGCTCTGCCCCCACCAGCCCACTGACATGGCTTTCCTTTAGGACTGACTGTCCCAGGAGCAGGTGTTTATAGCAGTAGATGCTACTAAGAGATCCTTACCATGCTTTACTCTTGGCTTCTGAAAGTTTTGCTGCTGAACTCCTCTGCTTCCATGAATAATAGTTCTGGATCCCTTTGCAGAAGACTTTGTCCCCCTCCTACCTTCCTGCTCTGCTCCCTGAAATACTAGTGCAGGTGATTACCCACAACCTTGTCCTACAGCTCTTTCTACTTATTTCAATTTTAGCCCAGCTTTATAAATCACCAGAAGCAGAAACCTACTCAGACTAGCTTAGAAAGAGATGTTGAACTCCTGAACACAGGAGGATCTTATGTATTCTGGGGGCTCAAGCTGTACTGGGCCTCCCTGGGGGGCCCAGACCAAGCAGAGAAGAATTGAAAGGAACCCACATGTCTGGTTCCATCCCAGCATTCTTTCTCTCTCATTGACCTTAAGCCTGACCTGCTTCTCCAGGCTTGCTATGGGAGCGATCACCCACCAGCCCAGCAGCTTACTTCTTTCAGCTTAAGCACTTAACTAACTGCTTCTCCCATCCCAAGGGCTTTACAAAGGTGCATTCATGTTAACTCAGCAATTCGACTCTGAGAGCTTAATCTTAAGAACATACTGTGAGAGACGCATTAAGGTATAAGTTTATGAATGCTTATCATGGAATTATTTATTATGGGGAATGGGTAGAAACACTTTGAGTAGCCAATAGTAAGAAATTGTTAAATCACTGATGGTATATTAATATGAAAAACTTTTATCATATTTTTAAAAATGACTCCGAATCACTTTCTGAAAAGAGCTTATTGAAAAAAAGAAATAAATAAAAAGCAAGATGTATAACTGCCTGATTGCAATTTAGAAATAGGCTCGGCACCCATAGCTCATTGTTTAGGGCACCAGCCACATGCACCGAAGCTGGCAGGTTCAAACCCGGCCAGGGCCTGCTAAACAACAATGACAATAACAACAATAACAACAAAAAATAGCCAGTGACAATGACAATAACAATTGTGATCACCCACAACCTTGTCCTTGTCACAATGACAATAACAACAACAACAACAAATAGCCGGTTGTTGTGGTGGGCACCTATAGTCCCAGCTACGAGGAGGCTGAGGCAAGAGAATCGCTTAAGCCCAAGAGTTTGAGGTTGCTGTGAGCTGTAATGCCACAGCACTCTACTGAGGGCAACATAGTGAGATTGTGTCTCAAAAACAAAAACAAAAAACCTGCAATTTAGAAATATATCTATGAAAATCATAAAGTACACCAAATGTTAACAGTAGTTACCGAACCTCAGGGTGATGGAATGGCCCACGACTCTTTCCTCTATACATTTTTGTGTTGCTCTAAATACAACCCAGCACAGAACTCTAGTCTCTGGGAAGCCTCTCCCAGCCTGCCCAATGCCTAGTAGGGGGCACATGTGCCTATTGTTGCCATTACCACGTTGTCCTCTGATTTCTTCTTTTTCCTTTTTTATTTTTTTTAAAATTTCAGATTAATATGCGAGTACAAATGTTTAGGTTACAATGTTTGCATCTATTGGGTAAAGTCCCTGTTGTGGTTGTGTCCTGCACCCAGGAGGTGTGCCATAGACACTTCACATTGTGCCCATTAGTGGGAGCGCACTAACCCCCTCCCTCTCCCCCTCTGCCCCCTCTCCTGTCCCCTCTTTGCAACTTTAAATTAAATTGAGGTTTTCTCTTGTGATAGTCTACAGGCTTCATATTAGTATTGAGTACATTTGACACTTGCTTTTCCATTCTTGAGATACTTTACTAAGAAGAACGTGTTCCAGCTCTATCCAGGTTAATACAAAAGCGGTAAATTCCCTATCCTTTTATGGCTGAATAGTATTCCACGGTATAGCTATACCACAGTGTGTTAATCCATTCTTGGGATGGGCAGTTACGTTGCTTCCACATCTTGGCAATTATAAATTGAGCTGTGATAAAAAAAAAAAAAATATCTAGTGAAAGTGTCCTTATGATAAAATGATTTTTTTCCTTCTGGGTTGGTGCTTAGTAATGGGATTATAAGATCATATGGAAGGTGCATTTTGAGTTCTTTGAGGATTTGCCATACTTCCTTCCAAAAGGTCGAATGAGTTTGCAGTTCTGCCAGAAGTGTAAAAGTGTTCCCTTCTGTCCACATCCATTCTCAGGGGGTTAGGTGATCTCTTGGGGTGGTTTTGATTTGCATTTCTCTGATGACCTGGGGTGGTAAGCAGTTTTTCGTATGTCTGTTGGTTAGTTGTCTGTCCCAGGTTCTTTTTTTCCTGTCTCCTGCCCGTAATAGATGGGATTGTTTGCTCTAATGTCTTGGAGAGAAAACCTTTGTATGCTTGTCTTTATTTCCTGTACTTAGGAAGAGTACTGACCATGGCTGACAATATCTGCTAGCTAAAGATATTTAATTTCCAATCTAATTTTTCTGCCATCGGCATACTCCCCAGCTCTTATTTACTTGGGAAGGGAAAGAAGTTGGTGGATTATTGGTAATTATCCTACATTTTTAAGAGAAAAAAGGCGTAAATATGAACTCACCTGATGATTTTGTTATCTATTTTAGGTTACATAAAATAAAGTTTTTGTTTATTTTTGTAGATAGTTTTTTTGAGTGTGATATCTCCAGGATAAAGCCCAGGCTTCCTCTTGCTTGTCTCACAGTAAAAAATGGTTTTGTCTCTTTCCTCTTTTCTCGTTTCTTCTGCTGCAAACCAGGCAAATGTTTGTCGATTATTTTTTTCGTATTGGATTATAAAATGCATCTTCTCATTTAGCCTGTCCTCAATGTCAGAAGCTGACGCTCTACCCCTCTTTCTTGGATTTCTGTTCTTCACATTGCTCGCAAGCTGAGTGATGAGATTTCTCCTGTAAGAAATGGGTGTCTGCACTTTCTCTCCTTCTCATCCACTGAGCAGAGGATGTAGCTGTTCACAACTGCATCTGCCATCAGCCAGAAGAATCATGTTTTCCACCATCTGTAGGACCTCCTTGTAAACTCGTACCATCCTCAGGACTGATCAGCTCTGTTCACTCTTCCCAGAAACTTTGTGTATTCTAAAATAATTGTCAGTTTTCACATCTTTGTATAGCCAGTGATCAACTATGTTTGATCATAGGGCCAAAGTCAGCATTGTCCCTAACCTCTTGTCATGGAATGAGAGGCATAAAAAAAAATGTGTTGCACAACTTCCAACATCAGAGGAGAACAGGAAAATTATTATGTCACATGAGGTAATCGCCATAGGGATCAGAAAGGGTTAAGTCAGCAGAGAAACCTGTTTGCTAAGCTCATTCATGTGTTACATTCAAACATCTATAGCATTTTTGCTTCCTGGAAGGTTAAAATAATGACTTTGGCTTCCAATTCCATTTTCTGCAGTTTTGCCATTTTATGGATCAGATCACTGATAAAATTCATCACTGGAATTTAAGAAATGTATGCATATGAACATGGTTCAACTGTTGAGACTTAAAGGCTTTTTATTTGGAAATTATTGTAGATTAACATCCATTTCTAAGGAATCATACAGAGAAGTCCCTTTGCCCAATTTCTTGTATCCTTTGCCCAATTTTTATCAATGATAGAATTTTTCAAAACTGTAGAAGATTACAACCAGGACAGGACAGTGATGCAGTTGTTGTTGCAAAACATCTCTGTCACTATGAGGGACCCTTATAGCCAGATGAACTTTCCTTCCACCCCCGGCCCCTCTTGAACCTCTGGCAACCACGAATCTGTTCTCTATTTCTATGCCTTTGTCATTTTGAGAATGTTATGTAAATAAAATCACACAGTATGAAAGCTTTGCAGATTCTCCTCCTCCTTTTCATCACTCAGGGTAATCCTCTGGAGAGTTATCCAGGTTGCTGTGTGTGTCGATAGTTTATTCTTTTTATTGCTGAGTATGCCACTGGGTGGACATGCCACACTTTGTTTCATTGATCGCCCACTCAAGGACATCTGGCTTATTTCCTGTTTGGGGCTATCACGAATAAAGCTGCCTTTGTGACCACACAACGGAGTTCTTTGCTCGATACTTGAGAGAAAGCCAATACAATGAGATAGCAGGGGTAGCAGCAAAGAAAGAATTTAATATCAAAATGTGCCAAGCAAGGAGATGAGAGGTATTTTGCAAATTCATCTCCCTGAGAATTGGAGGGCCAGAGATTTTAAAGGCAATTTGGCAGACAAAGGATTAGGGAATTGGGTTTGCTAATCGGCTGGGGATAAGCTCCTAGGATTGGGAAGGAGACATTGTCTTCTTGACTGAGACAGTTACTGGTAGGGGATCACAGGACCTGTTGAGTCAGTTCTACCATGTGGCCACTGGTGTGCTTAGATCAGTCAGTCCCTCTGAATGCAGAGTCTGAAAAATATTTCAAAGACCAATCTTAGGTTTCACAATGGTGATGTTGCCTATGGAAACAATTAGGGAGTAACTGCTCTCAAAAGTATAAATCTTATGACAGACAGGAGTACATAACCCCTAAACAGTAAGCAATCATAGGAAGGCAAGGGAGGGATGAAGGGCTCGTTAACTTGTAGCTATGCCTGTTGGTTCTGTAGAAGTCAGGCCTCTACCACAGTTCTTGCCTATGGCTTACTGGGAGCTAGAATGTCTTAAAGGTTTTAAACATCACACATTAAAAAAGTGGTTTCACTATCAACATACATGCATAGGTTCTTGTGATAGAACTTAAGTTTGTCATTTTTCTAGGACAAGTGCCCCAGAGTGCAATTGCGGGGTTGAATGGTAATTACGGGATTATCTTTTTTTTTCTAAATTTAATTTATTTTATTTTTTTTATTTTTACATGTACATGTATTATTTATTAGGTTTTCATTTTTTTGCCTTCACAAAAATTAAAAAGGCTTAAAATTTAATAACAGTAACAATGTTTAAGTTAAGGACTAGACACAAAAACTTCGTTAAGAATGAACGAACATAAATGAAGTCAGAAAAGGAATCAATTGACAACCTTCAATTTCCCTAGCCATTAGAGAAATGCAAAATGAAACCACAGTAAAATATCCCATACACCTGTCACAATGGCTAAAGTAAAAAACAGTATCAACACCAAATGCTGGCAAGTATGTGGATAAACAGGGTCACTCAGACATGGAGGTGGGAATATAAAATGGTGTAGACACTTTGGACAATAGGTAGGAAGTTTCTTAAAAGATAATCCCGTGTATGGGATATTTTATTGTGGTTTCATTTTGCATTTCTCTAATGGTTAGGGAAATTGAAAATTGTCTCTGGTGCTTATTTTCTGCCTGTATATTTTGGTGAAATACCTGTGTATGTTTTGCCCTTTTTTCTAATAAGATTATTTATTCTTTACTGTTGAGTGTTGAGAGTGTTTATATTCTTGATAATAGTCTTTTGTTGGATATGTGATTTACAAATATTTTCTCCAGGTCTACAGCTTGGTTTTTCATCCTCTTCATGTGGTTTATGTAGCCAAAGTTTTATGGGATGAGATCAAATGTGTCAAGTTTTACTTATGTGGAGGGTGCTTTGGGGGTCAGGTCTTAGATCCTGGGTACTTTCTTCTGTATTTTCTATGAGTTTTTCAGTTTACATTTTACATTTAGGGTTGTGGTTCTTTTGGAGTTAATTTTTGTATAATGTGTGACATTTGATTTTAGTTTTTTGCCCGTGAAAGCTTAACTGCCCCAGCACCATTGACTGAAGAGGCTAGCCTTCGCTATTGAATTGCTTTTGCACTTTTGTCAAAAATCAATTGGGCATACTCACATGGGTCTATTTCTGGGCTGTCTGTTCTGTTTCATTGTTCTGTGTCTACCCCTCCACCACCATGCATTACCCTGATCACAGTAGTATTGGGATTTCAAAAGTTGTATTTTTTTGACTGTTTTTGTGCCAGTGCATTCCTCCTGCTAGCCCCTGCCAGGCTGACCCCACGTGCCCTTGCCTTTCAGATCTCTATGTGTATGCCGTCCTTGTGTGCTGCGTTGGGATCCTCAGCATTTTGCTCTTCATGTTGGCCATCATCTGGCAGTCTGTGTTTAGCAAGAGGAAGTCCAGAGGTAAGAAAACAGATAAGGTCATGTCTGGAATGAGAGCATAACCTGACCACAGACAGGTGGGAGGTGCTGGGCAAAGTATTACCTTGGAGGAAAAGTACATCATGAGTCAGGGATTCTTTACCTGTGACTGCTGAGCAAAATGAGCCAGAAGACGTGTTTTCTTAGACTGTGCTGAAATACACTGTAGCCACTGTCGACAGAGGCCCTTCCTGGGTCTCTGAGGCCCTGTCCTATTCTCATTCTCTCCAAAGATGCTGTGCTGTCAAATGAGCCTGGGGTTGAATTATGGCTCTGCCACTTAAGAGCCTTTGGAACAAGTTCCTAAACTGTTCTGAATTTATGAAAGGGGATCGACACCCCATGTTCTGGTGAGTGTTCACCTGGCAGGAAGTAGGACTTGGACAGTCCCCTCTCCCTTCTTTCCCTGTCCAGCCTGAATGTCCCCTTCCATCTCCTTCCTTTTAAGTGCCCATTTCCCTGGACTCCATGTTCAGCCCTTTCTTGCCTCATACAGTCTCTCTCAGGGCTGGCAGTTCTCGTGACTGTCAGTAACCTCCCTGTGAATGCTGTCTGCTTTCTCCCGAGTCCCCACCTCTCAGCAAGCCTCAGTTTCACAAGTGTGGATCTCCTGCTGTCAGTTTCCTCCAAGATCTCCCTCCCTGAATCCCCCCTTCAGAATCTCCCAAACAGCTGGGGACAGTGTCCCTCCCGGAGATGATGGGATAAGAGCTGAGCTCTAGAACTAGACCGACACCAGTCCCACAGTGTCTCTGTGTGCTGGCAGATAATGTGCCCCCTCTGCCTCTCTTTTCTCATCTGAGACACAGGGAGATAGTAGCCCACCAGCCTGAGGGCTGTTATGATGACTAAGTTCCCAGTAGAAAGATGTTTAAAACCTTTAAGACATTCTAGCTCCCAGTAAACATCCCATATTGATGTTGACATGTGGTTATAATCATATGTTGTCATCACTACTATCAGCCCAAGATCACGGAGCTTGAAGTGTTAGATGTGGTTGTCACGGCTTGAGGGACCACTCCAGTGGGGACTTTGGGCAGCATTTCAGGTGGGGATTCTTCCAAGAGGTGTGGGCACGGCTAGGGGACCAGGGAGCGAAGACACATGTCAGAGATGAGCACTGGCAGGAAGCTGTTTCCAGCTTAGACCTTAAGGGACAAGGAGGAGGACGGGTTCGTGAGAGCTGTAGCTTTGGGAAGTTTTGCCAGCAAGGCCTTAGATGGGGAAGTTGGTGGGAGGGAGCCAGGACTGTGCATTCCTCAGCCTCTCTCCTCCCCACTGAGGTCTCCCATCAGAAATCAGGGGGCGAGAGAGCACAAAGGTGCTGGGGCCAGCCTCTGGGGTTCCAAGCAGGGTGGGCAGGGGTCTAGAGGAGCAGCAGAGAACTCCCTCATGCTTAGCACCACACGATGTGGCCAGTGCAGCCTGAGTCTCTCCCCTCTGGAGCATGGGCCCTTCCTATCAGATCTTTATGTATGTAGTCTGTGCTGTCCTGCAAAGCCAGCTCCAGAACTTTCCCTTGATGGCTCGTTGCACATGTGCGCTGGTATGGGCCTCCCTTTAGGAGGACAGCGTGTAAGGCAGGGACCACACATTTGATTCATTCTCCCTGGAATTTGGCTCATGACAGATGCTCAGCACATGGTGGACAAATGTGTTTGTTTTGCAGCTGTTTCCTCTGAACTGTTGAAGTGTGGAAGCCACATAGGCAGTTTCCAGGCTGGGTGGGCTCTGCCAGCACCTCTGCCAGGGCTCAGGGCATGACAGAGTCTGGGCCCTGGGCAGGGCCAGGGAAGCAAAGCAGGGCCAAGAAGGGCAGACTGGGGCACACAGGAGTACCTGGCACCCTCCTTTAGACCCCACAGGAGCCCCTGGGGGATGGGGATGCTGGCTGCCTTTTCTGCACTGGGGGCGGAAGGGGCCCAGATGGCCTCATTGTGCATGTGCACAGGGCTGAAAGCCCCCAGCTGTCCAAAGCTCTGTCTGAGCACCTGCTGTGCCAGGCCCTGTGCCTGGCTCTTGTGTGTTCGCTTGAGCTCCTGGACAACAGCTCCATTTCACAGAGAACACAGTTGAGGACGTTCTGAAACCAGGCAGAGGGAGAGGTGAGGTTCAAGCCCCAGCCTCCTCCCAAGCCTCCCAGGGTCTGTTCAGGAAAATTGGAGCCATCTGGGCCCTGACCTCGCCAAAGGACTTTTTCTTCAGCCCTCCATGGTGATGGCTGCTAAGGTGCTTTCCAAACAGCTCTACCCAGAGCTGGCAGCTTCCAGGGGCCTTGGCTTTGGTCTGGTGCAATTGTGATCAGCAGGCTCAGTGGCCATGTTGCAGCCCTGGAGGGTAGGTGCTGCCCTGCATGGCCCTAGGTACTTCCAACTGCACTGTGGGGTAGAGGATGGGGGACTGTGCATGGTAGGCCTTGGGCATGCTCCTCTGCACACCCCCTGGGCCCAGGAGCATTACAGCAGTTCCCCCGAACCTTCAGGAGCAGAGTGTCCACCTGGGAACCTGTGCAATGCAGATTCTTATCCAGTACATCTGGGCAGTCCTGCAAGCATGCATTTCCATCCAGCTCTGGAGCTGGTGTGAGGCCACACTTGGAATAGTAAGGCCATAAACCCAGCTCTTCTGACCTATATCCCACCTAGTACCCAGCTTAAAAAAAAAATATTTTGAAATGATTTCACTACTGCTACCTATACAACCCAAATAAATGTAATGCTCTACAAGTAAAGGAGAAATAAAAGGAAAGTAATTTATAATAGAGTAAGACAAATTTTAGTATTGTACCTCTTCTTTTGAATAGGGGTGAATTTCAGAGAATTTCAGAGAAAATAATAATCCTTATATGACACTTGAAACAGAGGCTAAATGAGCACAGATATACTTGGTTGGACAATTAAGTTCATAAACTTGTCCTAGAAAAAGTGCAACATACCTCACTGCTGAATTTCACTATTGTTGCCTTCTGAGTATGCCCCTTGGGAAGCTATGCACTTCATAGTCCACCCTTCCATGCTATTTTGGAACTCTTTTTCTAGCCATCAGAGCTGTCCTCATATGAGGTCTGACAACTGAGTTCGCAAACTCATTCTAGAAAAAGTGCTACGTACCTCATTGCTGAATATCACTACGGTCACCAGATGGCCCAGGGGAGCACTTCAAAGGTGTCTGTATGTATAGGAAGACTCAATATGCATGGGACAGGGACAAAGCACAGACTCACACAGATGGGCCATAACCTCTAGGAGTTGCACGGCCCATCTCTGGGACAGACGAGACAGCAGGGCTGGTGACATCTCTTTCTCTCCCTGTGGTCTTACCAGCAGGGTAGCTGATGGCTGCAGGCTCCATGGCCACACCTAAACTGGACACGGGCATGGTGTCACTCTCCCAATTAAGGAAAGTTGTGAGGGTAGCCAAGACTCAGGGCAGGGGAACACAGGCAAGGAATTCATGCTCATCTTTAAGCCATTATTCAAAGAAGACTTTGTTCTTACCTTTTCCCATTGCCAGACCCAATGGGAAGCAAAGGAGGCCCCCAGTTTGGGGAGGAGTAGGGGACACGCCCTCATCATTTTAGGTGTCTAGGGTATAATCATGGTCCCTGAGGGGCCTGAGGACTGGTGGTGCTCGGTTGTTACCCTGGCAACCAGCTAGTTCCTGAGGAACTAAGCAGGGATGGGAGGGACTGGGACATAGGTAGTGATTCCAAAGTAGAGGGCTTCAGCAGGTCCTTAGAGTGACAGCAGGGAGGGACAGGGCATACCATTCCACATCAGGATGCATCCCTGGAGCGTACTTCTTTTGTGAGTCAGCTGCAGATGGTAATTTTATCACTGGGGGGACTCAGACAAGAGATGTGATCCTCAGAAATGGCATTGCTAAAAAATGGCAGCACTTATAATAACTCAAATGAATGTGAGCAGAATCTCACATTCGAGGCATTGCACCAAAACAAACTTGTGTCATCTTGATTACAACTAGCAATACATATTATATAGAAATGTACTTCCCAGAACAGTGCTTGGTTCAAGGCGGGCCCAGGCCTTACCCCCTTGCTTTACTAACGGTTTTTAAGTTTTCTGTGGAGATATGTGCTGGGTCTCCTGTGTCCTGACCACGTGTAGGAAAGTCAGGTCCTCCTGCCTGTGTGGGGGCCATAGTGTCAAGGTTTATAGGTTGCTCCACTCACGAAGAGGGCTGAGCCCAGCACTGCTCTCCAGCTCCCACGGCACCATCTGTGTGGAGAGAGGACATCAGGGTAGCTGGCCCCACTCCTGATGAAAGCCCCAGGAGGACCCTGAGATAAATACAGCCCATTCTGGAAGCTTGGGGGCCACAAGCCAGCCCCTTTTCATTCTAAGCCTGCTGCTCAGGCCTCCACCCGAGGCTTGGCTGCTTTGTTTCCTAGGGTCTCAGGATTCACATGAGCTGGAATTAATTGCACCCATGTGTTGCTTGCCAAACACAAACTTGGTTTCCATCTCCTCTTCTGAGCTGTGAATCTTCCTGCTCTTCATTATGCCAGTGGCGCCCAGAACCCAGGGCCTTTGCAGCTCTGAGTCACCCTGGAAGACACCAATCCTGGTGGTTCAGGGCCCAGCCCTGAGTTATTCTCATGGCTCTTCAAGCACACTGGTTTCCAAAGGCCTTTACTTCTTCAGGAATTAGTCCAGACTTGCTGGTTTGGGGTGGCCCCAACAATCCTCCAACCTTCTGTGACTAGTTTTCAAAAGTACCGTATTTCCCCGTGTATAATGCACATTTATTTTTGCCCAACTTTTTGAGGGAAAAACAAAGATGCACAATAAACGTGGGTTGTGCTAATTGTGTATCTCCGTAAACATTTTTAACTGCTTCATTTACGCTTATGCATTAAAAGTGTATCTCTAGAAAGCAATAACGATATCCATATGCAAAATAATGCTCTGGAATAAGGTAATTGGTTTTGTTGAATTTATGAGGAACGTGTAGTGAAAGCATTTCATTCAATGAAGAGTGACATACCCTTTAAGCAGGAGCTAGCAATCTAGCCGATATTTTTACACAATTCTTTATAATACAAAAACAAGAGTTTAAATATAAACAAATAAAAATGTGAATTAAAAACTTAAAATGAAAGTTTTTTTATTGAATGTTTGGGCAAAAAATGTGGATGTGGGGGCAGCGCCTGTGGCTCAATGGAGTAGGGCGCCGGCCCCATATGCTGGAGGTGGCAGGTTCAAACCCAGCCCCAGGCAAAAACTGCAAAAAAAAAAAAAAAATGTGGATGTGCATTGTACGCGGGAGTGCTTTACACATAGCAACATATGGTATAGTTTGTAAGGCACACTGGAGCCAAGTAGGGAGAGGGAGTTGACTTCCCACTTTGTAACAACCTGTGTGAGCTACTTCCCTGTTGAATTTGCAATAGATATTTTACAATTGGTGATAGGACTGCTTGAGGCTTGATGACCACCCATCCCTCCCCCTGCTGAAAGTGCACTTTGCTTCCCTGAGAGGATAAGTCAAAGGGCTGTGTGGCCTTTTTGTCCAGAGGTACAAGAAGAGAGAGCTGAGGGCTATGTGCCCCTCACAGCCAGACTTGGGGAGAGGGCACAAAGCCCAGAATGGGGAACCATGGATGAGGGGCAGCTGATAATAACCCAGACCTTGGACCTCTCCCAGGGTTCACTGGCATGGAGCCAGAGACACAAGGACAGCACTGAGTGGCTCTCTGTGGTTCCTTATCATGTTCCAGGAGGTGCGGCTATTTCTCTCATTGGGCCCACTGTGCTCCCATCTTTCCTCTGTGGGGGCTCATAAGCCTCCCAGCAGCCTAGTCAAAAGAGCTCTGGACTTAGAACCTAGATTCAAGCTCCCTCATTTATAAAGCAGGTCTACTGAGACCCCAAATAAATTACATCCTGAGCCCCTAAGTCTTCTCCCCATAACATGGGGGCAAGGGTTCCTTTTTCTCCTGAGGCTATAAAACCATGGGTGTGGGCAGCTCAGGGGCCCCCTCTTGAGTGTGGGGTTCACCTTTCCTGGTGTCTCTTTATCATCTGCAGCCCAGTGGCTCAGGGAAGTGAAGGCCCTTTGCACGCTGAACCATGACAAATACAATGCAGGCCACAGGTGAAATCTGACTGCTGATTTCAGTAGTCATGTTAAAGAGGTAAAAGGAATCATGTGAAATTAATTTCAATATCTCTTATTTAACCCACAACATCCAAAATGTCATTTCAACAAGTATCAATACCTAAAGCTTTGTGAGTGAGACAGGTTGCATTCTCTTCTGCATACTGAGGTGTGATTTCATCATCTGGGGTGTGATTTCACACTTCCAGCATGCTCCAGTTTGGATCGGACACATTTTGAGAGATTGAAGCCTACCTGGGACTTTCAACTACCCTTTGGGACAGCAGGTCTCTAGACAGACAACTTTAAATGCTGGTGCTTTTCACTGATTGGATGGAGCCACTCAATGGCTGTTTGTACCAAGGGAAAGGTAGCTAGAGGACTTGCTTCTCCTTCTCAGCTTACTACTTGCTGACTGAGAGATACTTGTCTTTGTAAGTATGCTGCCCTAGAGAGGCTGCTAGGGCAGGACTGCCTCCTGGCAGGGCTGGACTCGTAAGTTTGGCATGGTGTAAGCACAGGGCTGTGTGTAGGAAGGGGCACATCTCTGGTCCTGTCTCTCCCCAGGCTCCAGGGAAATGCAAAAAGGGGGCATAGAATGGACCCTGACACAAGTGGTGGCTTTCCAGGCTGCAGGGCGCCCTGCCTGTGCTGGGGCCACAGGAGGTGGTGAGGGCACTGTGACCCTTCACACTGCAGATGCTCCTGGGCACTTTCTGGCATGAAGGATGGCAATCTCCTGTGGTTCTTGGGCTGTCACAATCCTTGCCCAGACTGGGGAACATAGTGAATAGAGCAGAAATATCCATAGGTTCTGTTGCAGGGTCTGTGCAGGGCCTGGGGAGCATAAGAAGATGGAAGGGAGTAGTGGGGAAGATGGGAAGAAGGTGACCATGCCCTGGGGGATCCCAACCCTACCACAGGGCCTAATAGGATGGGTGGAAGGCATGGCTGCCTCCACCCCAAATCACCCAACTTGGGGTGGCAATGATGATGGGGACAGGTCCAGATGGGGAAGACAAAGCCTTTGGGCTGGACATG
This sequence comes from Loris lydekkerianus, assembly GCA_963574355.1. Taxonomy (NCBI): domain Eukaryota; kingdom Metazoa; phylum Chordata; class Mammalia; order Primates; family Lorisidae; genus Loris; species Loris lydekkerianus. The sequence goes on along the minus strand of CAUYPK010168039.1, from coordinate 6,359 downwards.
ACATCTGGGAGGTTTGACAATGGCTGTGAGCGGTTGTCCCAGCAGGGGAGGAAGAGAAAAACTGGTGGCAGGGAGTGACCCAGGGCCTGCTGCTTCTTAGCAGAAAAGATGAGAGAAACAGGCTTTCCTTTTAGAGCCTCAAAGTTCCAAAGATCACTGTTCAAAAAGAGCTGCATCCTGAGTTTTTATTCCTGTGCAAGAGGACGTCTTGTGTGGAACACAGCCTGCAGGGTCTCATGCCTGGGTGTAAGGCCACGGCCCATAGCGGGGTCAGCTCCACTGTGTGCCCCTCATGGGCTGCTTCTCTTCCCGGTCTCCTCCATTCCCCGGTGGGTTTCCCAGGCTTGGTTCTCCCATAAACTTCGGCACAGAGAGGTTAACAAACATGTCCAAGGTCACAGAGCTGGTGTTATGGGTTGAATTATGTCCCCTCCAAAATTTATATGTTGAAGAACTAATGCCTAAGGCCTAGTACTTCAGAATGTGATGATATTTTGAGATAGGGTCTTTAAAAATAGGTAATAAACTTAAAATAAAACCATTAGGGTGGGCCCCAATCCCACATGACTGGTGTCCTTATAAGAAAAGGATGTTAGGGCACAGATACACAGAAGAAGGATTGTGTGAGAACACAGGGAGAAGATGGGTATATACAAAGACACAGGAGAAACCAACCCAGTGGGCACCTTGATGTCAGACTTCCAGCCTCCAGAACTGCAAGAAAAAAAGTGCTGTTGCTAAAGCCACCGGTCTGTGGTTCTTTGCTATGGCAGCTCGCTCTGTGCTTTATCATCCTCCATTGTAAAATAGGAGTAAGGACAAGGTTATTGAGGTCGTGGTCCATTTCCTCCATGTTTTCAAATTTCTGAGCATATAGTGTTTGTAATAATCAGTGACAATCTTTTTTTATTTCTGTGGTATCCGTTGTTTCTCCTTTTTCATTTCTGATTAAGGTTATTAGAGCTCTATCTTAGTTTTCTGTTTCTAGTTAATCTGGCCAAGGGTTTATCTATTTTATTAATATTTTCAAAGAACAAACCTTTTGTTTTGCTGATCTTCTGAATGATTCTCATGTTCTCAATTTCATTTAATTCTGATTTAATTTTGCTTATTTCTTTCCTTCTGCTAGGTTTGGAGTTGGGTTTCTCTTTCTTTTTCAGTTCCTTGAGATGGTTCATTTTGCTGCTGATTTGTGCTATTTCTGTTTTTTGTTTTGTTTTGTTTTGTTTTTTTTTTTTTTGGATGTGGGCATTTAAGGCAATAAATTTCCCTCTTAGGGCTGCCTTTGAAGTTTGATAGCTTGTGGCTTCATTGTAGTTTTGTTTGAGAAATCTAATGATTTAATTCTTTATCTCCTTCTTGACCTAGCTGTCATTCAGCATAATGTTGTTTAGTTTCCATGACTGTGTGGGGATGAAGATTTTTGTTGGAGTTGTGTTCTACTTTTATTCTTTGATGGTGCGAACAGATACAAGGTATAATTCTATTCTTTTAAATTCATTGAGGTTTGATTTGTGCCCTAAGATATGATCTATCTTGAAGCATAATCTATGGGCTGATGAGAAGAAAATATACTCAATTTTACTAAGGTGGAATATTACAAGTCAGTTAAGCCCGTTTGTTCTAAAGTCTTACTTAAGACCATTGTTTTTTGTTTACTTTCTGCTTGGAGGATCTGTCCAGTTCTGTCAGAGGGATGTTGAAGTCCCCAGTTACTATGGTGTTGCAGGATATCATATTGTTCATGTTGATTAGGGTTTATTAAATATATCTGGGAGCATTTAAGTTGGGTGCATAGATATTTAGAACTTAAATGTCTTCTTGAATTGTTCCCTTGACCAGTATATAGTGTCCATCTTTGTCTTTCTTTACTTTTGTTGGTTTGAAGCCCAAAGAACCTGCAAATAAAGTGGAAATTCCTGTTTCTGATCTCCATTTGGCTGAAATATGGTTTTCAACCCTTCACCTTGGGTTTTGTTTTGTCCTAGGAGATTAGATATGCTTCCTGAAGACATATATACTTGGCTTGGGCCTTGTTATCCAGTCAGCCAGCCTGTGGCTCTTTAGTGGGGAATTCAAGCCACTCTCATTTACCAGGAAAAATAGTATGTATGTTCTTCTGTTCATCTTGTTTTGTATGATGTTCTTCTGTTTGTCTTGTTTTGTGAAGATCTGTTGCTTAGTTTTGGCACTGTGCCCTCATGGAAGCTAACCTTTGTCCTTTAGTTTCTGGATGTCATTATTTTGCTGATAGTCTATTGTGATGGTCAGTGTAAAGAATGGGTCTTAATACTTCCTGCAGAGCTGGTCTTGTTGTGACCAATTTCTTCAATATTTGCTTGTCAGTAAAAGATTTGATTTCTCCATCGAATATGAAACTTAGCTTAGCAAATTACAGAATCTGGGCTGAAAATTGTTTTGTTTGAGAAGGTTAAAGACAGATGGGCACTCTTTTCTGAAAAAGTTCTACTGAAAAGTCTGCTGCCATCCTGATATTTTTTCCCTCTTAGTTAAGAAACTGTTTACATCTGGATGCTTGCAGAATTTTCTCTTTCATTTGCACTTTCACCAAGTTAATTACAATGTGTCTAGGGGATGCTTTGTTTGAATTGAGTCATTCTGGGGTTCTGAAACTAACTAGTATCTCAATTTCTGGATCTTTCAGGATGCTTGGGATATTCTCCACAATGATGTCTTGAAGTAGAACGTCCATGATTTTAAGACCCTCTTCTTCTCCTTCAGAAATCCCTATGATTCATATATTCATACATTTCATGTATTCCTATATCTCTCTAAGTGAGTGTTTTGCTTTTGCTCTCTTCTTTTCTGCATCCTTGAATACTTGGGTTAATTCAAAAGTCTTGTCTTCAATTTCTGAGATTTTTTTTCTCTGTGTTCTACTCTATTGCCTAGACTATTGTGTTTTGAAACTCCTGGAATGTCTCCTTCATAAGTTCTTCTATATCCTTCCAAATTATGTCCTGACTCTTATTGACTTTACCTTTAATTTTATGATTTCTTTGGATGATTTTTTTATTTCTTTTTAGATTTCTTTTCCATCTTCAATTCCATTCCTCTTATGACATCCATATTCTGAATTCTATTTCTGACATTTCAGCAATTTCTCTATGGATGATATTATCCTTGTAATGTCTTGGTGAAGTTGATCTCTTCTGATTTTTCATGTTGCCAGGGTTCTTTGGCTGATTACCCTCCCGTGTGTTTTTAATTTATTTATATATGTCTAATACTTTTTAAGCTAAAATATTAGGTTGTGCCTAAATTGTTATTGAGAGATATTCTAGTTGGGGTCCCGTAGGCAGCACCCAAGAGACCACTGGGGCCTTAAAGTTGGAGTCTGAGCCAATGCGGTACAGCACCTATCTGTCAGCAATGGTGCCATTCAACTGGCCCTGGGGAATTTCGGATATCAGGTCAGATGGGCTGGTAATGACACTGCCTGCCCCAAAGTGCAGATCTCACCAGGCCCCTTTTAAAATTTCTCAGTGCCAACTGGCAGTTCCTTGTTCCTCCAGCTGCTCAGTAGGCATTAGGGCCATTTGGCTGCCTGTTTTAGGGCTGTTGGGATGCCTAATTTGTCAAGTTGAGAGGCCTCAGGATGTGGGACTCACCCCAAGCCTTCAAGACCCACTGGAGCAAAGCAGTTGCTCGGTACACAGTTAGCCTCCTCAGCAAGGATTTGATTCCATTGGGTACTAAAACAGGCTAGCAGATATCAGTTTTAAGGGCCCTGGAACATGAAATTTACTGTGTCCCTTCCAGGGCCTGTCACAGCAATGGCCACTTGCTATGCTGATCCACTCAACAGGGTTTTAAGGCTGTTTGGAAATGAAAAGTGGCAAGCTGAAATCAGATCTAGAGTCTCCAGGATATGGAGCTCACCACTCCCCTTAATCACTGACCATTCAAATGAGCTGCCGCTCATACCTGTGCCCTTCCTGCACACAGCCTCCCAAAGCTCCCTTTCAGGTCTGCAGCATGTGAAGGTCCCTCAGAACGGGCCTTGTTTTCCCCAAGATGGGTAGGGTGGGGCTGAGGGCAGGACCTCCAGGTGATGCTCCTAGCCTGGGGGCAGCTCCTGTATAATCGAACTATTCCTGCTGAAGTGCCTGCTCCTCCTGCAAACAAATTCAAAAAGCTACAGTTTCTGCTGAAGTTATAGCTGCAACAGATTAGTAATGCCCCAGCTTTCCCCTGAAGCTTACATTATGCTTCCTGGCATATCTCAGTCAGAGGATCCCTGAGCCCAGGCCCACCCTTTTCCAAGTTGGTAGGAGGGAAGCTGAGGGCTGAACATCCAAGAGGGCCCCACTGGGCACAGATGCCAGACCAAGCTACCCCAGAGGATAGGGAAAGTTCCCCCTTAGCAGGAGAACACACCTTACCATTGTTAGTGTAATTGAGCCACAATTTCCTGCCACAGTGTCAGGGGGTGGACTAATTCTGTTCATCGGGCTACACAATGCAGAGGTTCCTCAGAGTTGCCTCCAGACCTGCTGGGGTCCAGACAGTCTTTTGGCCCCCTTTCCTCCTGTGGTTGGCTAAGTATCCTGCCAATTGCTGGTGACAGAGAAGGTGGCCTCTGCAATCCCTGCTTCCACCATCCCTGTGAGGACTGGGAGGGGCCAAAGCTCCTTTGCCTTTCAGGTGCCTGGGGGTAGGCCAGCACCACTAGGCTATCTAAGTCAAGCTAGGGCTCTGACTTGCCCATGTGGAGGGAAGCAGGCCTCTGAGGAGCAATCAAGAAAGAGGGGGGATGGCTGTGGCTGCAAGGCAGCAAAGCCAACATTGCTCACCATTCTGTCAGGCAGGATGGGAACCCAGAGAGAGGATGCTCCTAGGTGCAGGAAAACTGGGACTTTTTGTCCTTTGTGGGACTTCCATGGGGTGAGCGGTCCTATGTTTCCCTGCTTGCAGAGAGCCCCCGAGTGGGAAGGGCTCCTCCTTACTTTTCTATTTGACTTTGGGCTCCTCCAGGTCTGGTCCATTCTGTAACTGTGCTCTGTTTGTTTCCTTCCTGTTTCTCATCTTCATCTCCACAGTTTGTCTCAGTGGAGTTGCCAAGTGCCTTAATTTCTTCTCCTCGTGATATACTCCCCGCCCCACCCCCAATTTCAACTAGTCTGAGTTTGCTTCAGTGCAATTTTCCTCTTTCTGGATGAGAGCTTCTGACAAAAGCTACCTCTAGTTGGCCATCATGCCCTGTGCATTGATGAAATTTTCTTAGACCATTCAATACTTTAAACCACTCCAGGTTATATGTCAAAGGTCACATAATGATCTATCATCAAAGATGATTCTTAATAGTCTGCCATCTGACAACTGGATTAGGTCATTATTCAATCCCTGGTGGAAGGGAAGGGAAGGTTTAGTTGCCCAGTGATTAGTCATTTGCTTTTTTGTCACAGATAATTAGTATTTTACATCACTTCTTGCTTGATGCCCCACTCACATTTCATTCCAGGACAGGTCTCTAGGGGATAAATTAGGATGGGTGTGGAATGTGCTTTAATTTTATGAGTAGAAAAGGATGGTCTTAAAAAGTAGGAGGGAAAGGAATACACAGAGATCTCAGGTGTGTTCCAAATGGATGAATTCCTAGAATGGAATACCATGGATGATGAAGATCTAGAAATTGATTCCCTTAAAACTGTCCTTCCAGAGTGTACCCAGAGGTATACAAACCCTAGACTGAAGACCACTGATCCATCTGATGAGCTTGAAATAGAGCCAAGGAGTATATGAAGTGTTTGGTAAATACTAACTCTGGTTGTCATGGCGGCATCTGTAAATTATCTGGCACACAGTAGGTGCTCAGTAAGTGAAATGCAGAAAGAGCTTAGGGCTTAATAAGGGATCAGACTATTACAGCTCTCTCTGAAGCTGAAATTCTCTTACGCTGCTCTAGAACCTGCATTGGTTACCTGTGTGACAAATCATCCTAAATATAACAGCTTAAAAAACTATTTTATTTGCTCATAACTCCACACATCAGAACCTTGGGCTAGGCATATCTGTGTAGTTCTTGCCTCAGTTAGATCCATTCAGCAGGGGTCATCTGCTGGTGGATCGTAAGGCCTGGTTGCTTTAGTACCTCAGCCGGAATGGCTGGTGTCTGATCCATGCAGTCTTTTTTTTTTTTTTTTTTTTTTTTTTATATTTAGTATATGTCCTAACATTTTATTTTTTTTTTTTATTTTTTATTTTTTTTATTGTGGAGAAGGGGCAGGGAAAGAAGGCGGGGGAAGAAGTGAGTGACAGGGTCGGGCCAGTGGCATGGTACCACATTGGCTGTATCTAGGTAGAGGCAGTTTCAGGCCGGGCCTTGCTGAGTCGTT
>CAUYPK010168037.1:0-14014 GCA_963574355.1 Loris lydekkerianus | reverse complement strand
TCTTCCTCCTTGGTGAGGCTCAGCTCCCTGAGAAGCTCAGCCACAGACACCTCTTTCGGCAGGCCTGGGGTCTTCTTGGCTGCTCTAGGAGGAGCCTTCATCTTGGCCTCCTCCTCCTCATCTCGTGGCTCCTCTTTCACTTTCACGACAGGTCTGTCCACCTCCATGTCTTCTTCCTTGGGGCCAGCCAGCCAAGCTTTATCTGGTTCTTCACTCTCTTCCTTAAAAAGCTACCCTGAGTGAGCTAGTGGCAGCGGCACAGGCATGTTCCGAGTGTCATTCCTCAGACCAGGGTCATCAATGAAATCATCCTTCTCCAGCATTCGTAGGATCTGCTTTGTTTCTTCATCCGTCTCCCTCTTCTCTTTTTTGATGTTGATGATATGAGAGGGTCGCATGTCTGACATATCCACCGTCTTATCCCAGTTCCCTTTTTTCTTCATCATTTCAGCTGGGCCCTGCTCAAAGATGGAGTGGGACTGGATCACTTCTGGGCGCCCCCGGCCCCGCCCATGGCCCTCTCGCTGTCGATCTCTGTCCCTTTCACGCTTCTCCTTCTTGACAGTTACTTCTTCCTTGGCCTCCTCCTTGATCTTCCGACTGATGATATTCGGGGTGAAAGTTTTCTTCTTGACTCCCCCGAGGGTGAGGAGGGAAGGCGGCCTGGGATGAGGGGCAGCGCCGGTCGCCGCCCAATTAGCCCCCGCGCCCGGACAAGATGGGCCCGGATCCTCCCGGAGCGCTGGGCTCGCCCGCTGCGTTTCCTTCCGACATGATGCCAAGGCTGCAGCTCCACACCGCGAGTCACGACTTCACCTCCAACGCCACTCGCTGGCAGCCCTCAGTCTTCGCACCGGGCGGAAGTCTGCGCGGCAGGGCCAGGGCACCGCCATCTTCCCGCGGGGCCCTTGTTCCTGATCTTACATTCTTTTACCATTAAGTGTGATGTTAACTGTAGCTTTTTGTAGACGTATGCTATCAGATCAAAGAACTGTTGTTCTCCTCCTAGTTTGCTTAGACTTTTTCCCCCATGAATGACTATTGAGTTTTATAATGTGCTTTATCTGTATCTATTATGTTTTTTTGTTAAATTTATTCTTATGAATTACAATAAATTTACATTTGATATAATTACTGATACATGTATAGTTGGATTTATATTTGTTTTTATTTAATCTGCCTCTTTTATATTTACCTTTCTACTTTCTTGTCTTCCTTTAGAACAATTTATATTATTATCCACCAACTAATAACTTGTTAAAATTTGTTTACTCTCTTCTTAGTGGTCATATTCGATTATAACATGCATCAGTAGTTGATTTTAGTCCACCATAGCAGTTTACAAAGCAGAACCTTCCAGTAGTTTAAATACATTTTCCCCTTGTACTTTTTGCATTATTGTTGTCTTCGTTTTTTAATTTCAAGACATTGCAGTTCCTATGGTTTGTAATCTGAATTCATTTATATTTATCAGCACATTACGCTTTTTTTTTGTTCTTTATTTGTTCCTGCATTTCCATGTTTTTATCTTGGATCATATTTTTCTTTTGACCCTTGCCTAACTTACTCCCCTTTATAAGCATTTTATTGGTGCAAGTCTGCCCTTGATCAATAATCTGTTTTGTTTGCTTTACTTTCATTTTTAAAGATTTTTCCACAGGTATAGAATTCTAGATGGGCAAGTTTGCTTTCCTGCCTCTTCTTTCAGCATTTTAAAGATGTCATTCCATTGTCTTCTGGCTTTTATCATTTCTTTTGAGAAATTAGTTGTCTGTTTTATGGTTGCTTCTTTGAAGATAATATTCCTTCTCTTCAGGCTGCTTACAATTTTTTTTTTTGTTTGTTTATTTGTTTTGTTTTCAGGAGGCTTTCTTCCAGGTACATAGTTTTTGTTTTGTTTCCTGGAATTTATGCTGATTAGGGTTTGTTAAGACACTTGAGTCTTTATGTTGATTTATATATATATAAGTTTTGAAAAATCCTCAGCTATTCAAATATTACTTCTGCTCCATTCTTTGCTTCTGGGACTCCAGTTACATTGTGTCCCACCTGTCTTTTATACTGTTTTGCATCTTTCCCCCTCTTTTCTTTATGTGTTTCAGTTTGCTTCCTGACATGTCTTTCACTTCACTAACTTTATCTTCTGTTGTGCCTAATCTATAGTCATATCCATCTATTTATTTTTAAATGTGGTTAATTGTATTTTTAATTTGTAAATTTTTATTTGATTCTTTTTAAAAATTGGATTTCAGTTCTCTGGTGAAATTTTCCCACTTTTCATCTATTCTTCATTTTGGCTTCTATTTTCTTGAACATAACTGTTGGAGATTAAAAAAAAAAAAAAAGGCCTTGTCTAATAATGCCAATTCAGAGTCTTCTGTGGGTCAATTATTTTATTGTCTGTGTTTTTCCCATGGTTGTTCAACAGATTTCTTGACATGTCTAGTAATTTTTATTAAATTTTATGCTAGATACTGTATATTAAAAACTGTCAAAGCTGCAGATGATATCTTACTCAAGGAGAATTCATTGTGTTCCCTGTCAGGCAGAAAGGGTCAAAGTTGATCATATTAATTCCATCAGGACTGAACCGATGCTTTCAGTTGAACCAGGGCTTGTCAACTGAGAGCTGCCATATTTATCAGGACTTATGCTCCCAACAGGTCCTGAAATCTAAGTTTTGCCTCTTTAGTGTTAAAAGATTGTAGAAAACTGCTTTTGGTTAGGTTTTGACTTAAGATTTTGCTTCCAGCTTCACATAGCTTCAGAATTTGCAAATGTCTTGATGGGGAAATGAACCATGTGTTTGAAGTCCCTCAGGTATCCAGTTTTGTTACTCTAGCCCCACACAAACTTCCAAAAGTCTGTTATTTTTCTGGTCCTCAGCAGCGCCCTTCTGTCTAAGTTAAGACTGAGTTCATCTCTCCACAGATTTCTGCTCTCCAGCATTTTAGTTATTCAAGTCCTCATTGCTTCAGCAGCTCCATGATGATTTTAGATAAAAAATTAATCCAGTTTTTCTAGTTCTTTTTAAGAGCGTTGATCTTCCACAAACCATTTCATCCTACTTTAAGGGAGAAGCCCTGTTTTGTTCTTAATTATGTAGGTTAAAGCTTAGTAAATTTATTTCTTAACATACTGAGGAGTTAGAGTCCTGTAGTTTGTGAAAATGCATAAAGGATATAAATATAGTGAGACAAATCCAGGAGATGGGTAGAAATATTTAATAGAAGAACTTAGGAAGTGATTGGTTGTCAAAGGGGAGTGAGATGGTGGAATAAATAATACTCTGATGTTTCTGACTCAGTCATGTAGGTATATAGGTAAGCCATTTACTAAACTAGAGAAATCTCTTTTAGGGAGTTGATGTTTTTACACACTTTGGGTTTGAGATGCTTATGTGACATCCAGGTAGAAATTTCTTTCTTTTTTTTTTTTTTTTTTTTTTACCTTGGTTGAGTGAGATAGTGTCATAGCTCACAGCAATCTTGAGCTCTTGGGCACAAGCAATCCTCTTGCCTCAGTCTCCCAAGTAGCTGGGACTACAGGTGCTTACCACAACACCTAGCTATTTTTAAGAGATAGGGTCTTGGTCTTGCTCAACCTTGAACTCCTGATCTCAAGCAATCCTTCCACCTCAGCCTCCCAAATAGCTGGGACTACAGAGGCAAGCCACCGAGCCAAGCTAGTAACGTAATACATTTCAAAGAGCTTATTGTTATGTAATATAGACCTACAGAATTATATATATAAAAGTAAGAAAATACTATTTAATTATTTATAATTCAAATATTTAATTGTGATACTGGTCTTTTCCCATCTCTTCTACAAACTAGTGTGATTTTGTGACATTTTAAAAAAATTATGTAAGTTAAGCACACCTGAATTAATGATTAGGTTGTCACATAAACCTGAGGAAAATATATTATTTTTTCCATTTCTTCACTATTCTTTAAGGAGGAAGAATATACTCACTATTGATAATTTATTGAAAATTCAGATGTTATCATTGATTTAGAAATATTTATATACATATGTAGAACTTATGAAAGTTGACCACCCAAGGGACTGTAAGAAACTGGTTAACATATGGAGGTGGGCAGCATAAGGAACTAGGCCTACTGTATTGATACTTACGCATGGAGCCTGTCTGGCCTATGAAAATGAGATAAACTTAAGGAGGTGGTCAATGTAGGGAGGTGGTCAACTATGCAGTTCTACTATATTTGAATAAAGATATGTGCTGGGACTCTTCTTCAAATAAAATGATGAAGAAGAGCAGATTTAGGAGACAGTAGCAAAAAGAGTGCTAAATGAGAAGTCCAGCTTCTAGCTCTGATCCCCATTACTCTCTGTAAGATCTTAGATAAGGGATCTGTCTCCTCTAGCCATTAATTCCTTCATCTTATGATCTTCGCCCTGTCAAAGAAGATACCACAAAGGTAAAAAAGATCAAGATATTTGGATATAAGATGGTGAGTATTTTTTTTGTTGTTGTTGTTGTTGTGGGTTTATTTTTATTACATAGAACCAATTTAGGATGCCTGTTGCCAAGTGAGGGGGCTCCCAAACCGGCCACAATTAAAGTGGAGTTTGCCTCTGTAGTCTGTGGTACAGATACGGATCCTACTGACTGCTCCTTTTCTTAGGTAGATGTACTATACCAGAGATTTTTCTGGCTGGCCCCATACTCACCCAGCAGGCTCTATGTCAGGTTTTGGAGTAAACCTTAGCTGTGATCTAGCTTGTTCTTGAATTAAGTGAGAAAGAGGATATGGGGAAGGGTATGGGTAGACTCTGGGAAGGGGATTGAAATGAAGGTACTGTGATAGTTCTGTATCTGTTGATGTTCACAGTGTTGAGTGTTATGTTGGAGTGTATAAGGTGTGGAGAGGCACCTTTCTTTGGAGAGTAAGTTTATTGTAAGAACTGTCTTTCACAGAATTCCTGTTTGCTACCATGGCAAAATCCCTCCCACTTCCTCCTCCACTGTTGCCTGAAAAAGTATTTGGAATAGCCTAGGCAAGGGCCTGAAGACGATATATTTTAATGTATTAAAATAATGTAATCCAGTGTCTTAGATGTTTCTGAATTTGTAATGATTCATCTGGAGCACACACTACAAGCAGGTGGGTGAGATGATGGTTAACAAGCAAATGTGAACTGCTGAACCCTGAGAAGGTCTGTCTGTGCTGCCATCATAGGGATATGGATCCACAGAACACCTGATGACGTTGTTGGAAAAATGTTAAGAAACTAAGGAACACTTGAAGAAAATGGATTAGACAGGAAAATGAGTCCAGAATATAAAGAATCCAGGATAATGGAGAGTGAAAGGGCCTCAGAATAAGGAGCTAGTGCTTGCTTCAGCAGCATGTGTACTAAAATTGGAGTGATACAGAGAAGATTAGCATGGCCCCCGTACAAGGAAAATGCTAGCAGCTAAGAAGTGGCTACAGAGACATCTGGTTCAAACAGAAGGTGAGAGATAGAGGACCTGAGATTTAGACAGGATCCTAAACCATCACCGTAGTCCAGAGTGGTTCTTTATTAGCCTTGGATCTTCAGATAAAGTAGAGCAAAAATACTTTGTCATGCAGCAAGGCCTAGGGAAAGAGTTCATGCCCCCAACAGGTGAATGGTTTGGAGCATCTGGAAGGTCTGGTCTGGACTTTAACCTGGTGTTTGTTTAACTTGAGGTCCATAACCCAAAATTCTCTGGAAATGAAGGAAGGAGGGGAGCGTGGTGAGAGGAGTTAATTGAAAGTTCTCAGCCTTTGTATGGTTTTAGGTTTACCTGAAGGGGCTAAAGTGACAGGAGGACCACTTAACCCTGGATGAGTCCTGCCCTTAGTCCACTACTTTTTGTGCCTTGGGAGTCGTCTGTCCTGGACTGATGTGTGAGGAGTATGGAGGCACAACATGGCAGGGTAAAGAGAACTGAATGTCAAAACTGGGTGTGAGGCTGTTCTTGCTGGTGTTAGTCATGTGATCCTGAGCAGGTCTATCCTTCTCATGGTTTTAGTTCCATCTATGTGAAACTATTGCCTGTGAGATAATAATTTTATGAAGAAGAAATTAGAATGTCTGGAAATGTCCTGCAAATGACCTGTGAATCATAGAAACTTTTATAAAGTGGATGTTTTTTAAAATGCACTGGGAGTTGGCTTAATACCCCCAAAATAAATTAATAGATCACTTTCATCGAACAAAAGACAAAAAACTGCATAATCATATTAATAGATACAGAGAAAACATCAACAAAGTCCAATATCATCCTAGAATTAAAAAACACTTAGGAATAGAGGAAATTTCCTCAATTTAATCATATGAAGTTAAGATTATACTTCACAGTGAAAGAACAGATGTTTTTACCCCATGATCAAATACAATGCAAAAATGTCTGTTCCTACTATTCTAACCAACATTGTATTAGAAGATCTAGCTAAGAAGATTAGGCTACAAAAAAGTAATAAAATTGGCCAGCACAGTGGCTCATGCCTGTAATCCTAGTATTCTGGGAGGCTGAGGCAGGTGAATTGCTTGAGCTCACAAGTTCGAGACCAGCCTGAGGAAAAGCAAGACCCTGTCTCTACTAAAAATAGAAAAACTGAGGCAAGAGGATCACTCAAGCCCAAGAGTTAGAGGTTGCTGTGAGCTATGACATCATGGCACTCTACCAGGGACAACAGCTTGACACTCTGACTGAAAAAAAACAACAACCCAATAAAATCCATTCTAATTGGAAAGAAGTAAAATTATCTCTATTCTGAGATGACATGATTTTGTATGTAGAAAACACTAAGGAATACACAACAAACAAAACTATTAGAACTAGTATGTTCAGCTAGGTTGGGAGATACAAGGTCAATATATGAAAATTATGATTTATACACTAATAATGAGCAATCTGGAAATAAAAATTTTTTAAAAGCATTATTTTATTTTCCTTTTTAAGTAAAGAAAAAGACTTTAATCTTTATTTACAGGACACTGCAAGGTATGAAATTCCACATAGAAATAAGAAACCCTTTCAGAGGATAGGCTCCATACAGTATGTACAGTTTGGAACTGTTCAAGTATAGTTTTGTTGTAAAAAGTGCTACAATAACAAACCACGTTTAAAAGGAGTTCGTAGTAGAGAAATAGGAAGACAAACTTATACCAAAAGCACTACACAACAACTTTGTGCCTCAGGTATACAATCTAAAAGCTAAAGTCCCAGGAGCCCCACCCTGAACTTGGAAGGTGCAGCCTTCAGAGGCAGTTTCTGGCATTACATTTTGATCCTCCTCTTCCTCTACAGAGAAATACTTCTCAATCAAGTTTAATGAAGCCTTGTAGACAGACTCATTTTCATGGTTTTGTAGAGCTTCAATTTTGTCCAAACCTCCACATTCTTCAACCATTATACTAAGTTTCTCAGTTTCACCTAGTTTTTCAGCAGCCTGAAAGATATTTGAAATGGCATCCAGAATAACCAGAATAATTTTGGTATCTTTTGCAATTAAGAGGTTCATTGACGGTTCTATTATGCCACAATGAACGAGGTATACAATCTGTTCAACTGTTCCACCACTTGTATAGTTGGTCACAGCCCATACGGCTTCCTTTTGTGTCTTAAAGTCTGCCTTAGAGAGAACACCAAGTAATGGGGCTAGTCCATGATTCACAACTTCCTGTATCTGGTCCTGACGGCCAGTGATGTTTGACATTGTCCATGTAGCTTCCTTTTGAACATTAGTTTGGGGGTTGGTCAGCAGGCTGGGAAAGACAGTAAGTACTCCTGCATCAATTACAACCTGAGTCTCATCTGTCCCAGTGACAATATTCCTTATGGCTCTTGGTGCAGGAGTCACAATTGGCAATTTGGTAGCTCCTAAAATGTTCACAAGTTGGGGCACAACTCCTGTTTTCACAACCATTTCAGTCCATTCATTTGGACCATCACTAAGGTAGGAAATAGCCCAGCAAGTATTAGCTAATACCTCTGGATCATTGTGATGCAGGAGACCCACTAAAGTAGGAAGAATCCTGTTCCACAGCACCTAATGGGGGTGCGGGATTCTTATTGTGACAAAAGTTTGAAAGTGTCCAGGTAAGATTACATAAGTAACCACATGATAAAGATGACGTATCAGGAATAGCTAGAAGAGCCAACAGTGGGTCAATTGCACCATACTTAACAACTAAGTCTTGGAAAACTGAACCATCACCTGCAATTCTTCCTAGAGCCCACACAGCTTGTTCACTGATAATGAGCCTGGGGAGATGCCAACAGAGAAAAGAATGCTGGAATAGCACCTCCATCTACCATGGCCTTAGTCTGTTCTGATGTCCCAGAAGCATGTTAGTGAGTGCCCAAGCAGATTCAAACTGAATGGGACTACAGTCAGTTCTACCCAAGAAGCACACAAATTTTGGGATCCAACCAGCTCGGATTATATTGTCGATGGGAGGTTGTTTTTCTCTAGAAAGTAGTTTCCTGGCAACTTGAGTAGCTTGGAGCTGGTTTTCCATATTGGTGCTGTTTATACCTTTGACAATATCATCCACAGACCAGTTTACAGTACCCTGGTTGTTTCGGTTTTCCTGCAGTAGAGAAGTAGCATCATAAGGAAAGAAGCTTACATTTCTCCTTTTCAGCTTCTGGTCATCTTTCTTAGCTTTCCTCAACTCCACATTAACTTCTATTCAGCGTTGCCTCATTTCTGTACTGTCTTTTCCCTTGTTCTTGAACCTGTTAAGATGGGCAGCTGGCAAATTAGCATTCTCATTGGTGGACATGGTTATGAGACAAAGGGAGAAAGCTGCACAGCTAGCTCAAGCTTCCACAGGAGGTGGTGAGGGACTCAGAAGATCTGGGTCGGCTGCCCTGGAAATGTCCACCGCAGCTTAGGCAGAACATAGTGTGTCAAAAAGCACAATTTAAAAAGGAAAATATACTTAGCAAATAAATACGATGTTTCTACAGTGAAAAACTTCAGAATGCCTTTGAAAGAAATAGGAGCTAAATAAATGGAAAGAAATCCTATGTTCATGGATCAGAAGACTTAATATCAATTAAGATGACAATACTCCCCAAATTGATTCATAGAGTCAATGCAATCCCTATCAAAATCCCAGCTGGCTTTTTATTTTATTTTATTTTTTTATTTTTTTAGCAGAAATTGACCGGTTGATTCTAAATTCATAGTAAAATCCAAGAGACCCAGAATAATCAAAACAATCTTGAAAAAGAACCAAGTTGGAGGACTGACACTTCTCAATTTCAAAGTTTACTATAAATCTACAGTAATCAAGACAGTGTGGTACAAGCATGAAGATATAGATCAACGGAATAGAATTGAAAGTCCAAAAATAAACACAGTTATGATTGTATTATTTTTCTAATTCTGTCATAATAAATCACTGCATATTTAGTGGCTTAAAACTACACAGATATATTATCTTAAAGTTCTATAGGTCAGAGGTTTCTCACAGGTCTGACCAGGTTAAAATTAAAGCACTGACGGGGCTGCATTCCTTTCTCTAGGTTCTGGGCAGAATGCATTGTTGTTTGGGATTTGTTTTTGGCCTTTTTCAACTTTTTTTTTTTTTTTTGTGTGTGGTTTTTGACCAGGGTTGGGTTTGAACCCGCCACCTCTGGCATATGGGGCCAGCACCCTACCCCTTTGAGCCACAGGCACTGCCCCTTTTTCAACTTCTTGAAACAGCCTATATTCCTTGGCTCTTGGTTTCTTTCCTGTGTTCAAAGCTAACAGAGACAAGCCAAGTCCTCTCATCACCTCACTCTGTCTTCTTACATAGTCATGTTTCCTTCTGACTGCTCTCTGCAGCCCACCCTCTTCCACTTTGAAGGATGTTTATGATTACATTGGGCTCATCCAGATAATGCAGAGTAATTTTCCTAAATTTAGGTGGAGTGATTGGCAACCTTAATTCCATCTGCAGCCTTCATTCTCCTTTGACATGTAACACATTGATAGGAATTAGGATGTCTGGGGGTGGGCATTCTTCTGTTTATTACATGGCCAATTTTTGACAAATATGTCCAGGCAATTCAACAGGGAAAAAAATAGCCTTTTCAGGGCGCGGTGCCTGTGGCTCAGTGGGTAGGGCACCAGCCCCTTATACTGAGGGTGGCAGGTTCAAACCTGGCCCCAGCCAAACTGCAACAACAACAACAAAAAAATACCCAGGCGTTGTGGTGGGCACCTATAGTCCCAGCTACTTGGGAGGCTGAGGCAAGAGAATTGCTTAAGCCCAGGAATTGGAGGTTGCTGTGAACTGTGTGACACCATAGCACTCTACCAAGAGTGATAAAATGAGACTCTGTCTCTACAAAAAAAAAAAAAAAAAAAAAAAGAATAGGTTTTTCAACAAATGGTGCTAGAACAATGGGATACACATCTATAAAAGAAAAATGAAGTTGGATCTCTACTTTATGCCATACATAAAAACTGACAATGGGATGTAAATATAAGAGCTAGAATGATAAAAATTCTAAGCAGAAAATACAGGAATAAGTGTGACCTTGATTAGGAAATAATTTCTTAGATATGATACCAAAAGCATAAGCCACAAGAGAAAAAATTAGCTACATTGACCTTCACCAAAATTAAAAAGCTTTTTGCTTCAAAGGACACCATCAAGAAATCAAAAAGACAACCCCCAGAATAGGAAAAAATATTTGTAAAACATATCCAATAAAGGACTTGTGAAACATAAAATAATCCTATTTTTTTTTTTTTTTTTTAGAGACAGAGACTCAAGAGTCCCAAGTAGCTGGGACTACAGGCACCTGCCACAAGGCCTCGCTATTTTTTGTTGCAGTTTGGCCGGGGCTGGGTTTGAATCCGCCACCCTTGGTATATGGGGCCGGCGCCCTACCCACTGAGCCACAGGCGCCACCCTAGCTTTTTTTTTTTTTTTTTTTTTGAGACAAAGTCTCACTCTGTTACCCTCAGTAGAGTACAGTGGTGTCACAGCTCACAGCAACCTCCAACTCTTGGGCTTAAGAGCTCCAACTCTTGCCTCAGCCTCCAGAGTAGCTGGGACTAAAGGCACCGGCCACAACGCCCGGCTATTTTTTGTTGCACTTGCCACTGCTGTTTTAGCTGGCCCAGGCCGCGTTCAAACTCACCACCCTCCATGTATGGGGCAGGCGCCCTACCCACTGAGCCACAGGCGCTGCCCAACATAAAATAATTCTTAAAATTCAACAATAAAAAATCCAATTTAAAAATGCCTTACCAAAGAAGATGCACAGATAGCAAATAAACATAAGACAGTCAACATCATTTGTCATTAGGAAATTAAAACAAGGAGCTACTACTACATACCTATTAGAATAGTTAGAAATAATACCAAAATCACTGGATACCAAATGTTGACAAGAATGTGGAGCAGGAGGGAGCTGTCTCTCATGGCTAGCAGAAATACAAAATCACTTTCAAAGACAATTTGACAGTTTCTTACAAAGTTAAATGTAATCTTACCACACAACCCAGCAATTATGTTTCCAATTGACTCGAAAGTTTAGGTCTGCACAAAAACGCACATATGAATGCTTATAGCAGCCTTATTTACATTTGCTAAAAGTTGGAATCAATGTCCTTCAGCAGGTGAATGGATAAACTGTGATACATCTATACAAAGAAATAATATAAAGCAATAAAAAGAAATGAGCTGTCAAGCCATGTGAAAGATATGGAGAAACCTTAACACATTTCTAAGTCAAAGAACCAGTCTAAAAAGACTACCTATTGTATGATTCCAAGTATGTAACATTCTAGAAGGCAAAGCTATAGAAACATTAAAAAGATCAGTAATTGGGTGGTGCCTGTGGTTTAACGGAGTAGGGCGCCAGCCCCATATGCCGGAGGTGGCAGATTCAAACCCAGCCCTGGCCAAAAACTGCAAAAAACCCCAAAAACAAAAACAGTAATTGCCAATGGTGATGGGGAGTGTTGAAAAGGTGAACCACAGGGGAATTTTAGGGTGGTTAAATTATTTTCTATACTATAATGGTGGATGCATGACTCTTTTCCACAATTACATGGGTATATACTTGTGTTTGTCAAAACCTACAGAACTTTTACAGTACAAAAAGTAAATCTTAGTGTATGCAAATTTAAAAAAATATTTAAACTCTTGGGGCATCTAAGGAAGGAATGTGTACTGTGATAAGAGAATCTAACCATATACAAATGTATGAAGCAGCCTCACTGAAGGGGGAGGGAGAAGAGGTGCTGCCCTAAGTAATTTGTGAGAGTCTGTAAGACTAAAGGTAAAAGAAACCACACTTAAGTGCTGCTCTCTGGTTGATAAAGTTGTTTCCTGTAGGAATATACGTTAACTGATTGAACAAATAAGTAAATGGATGGCATATGGTAAAGGCTAGCTTCTCACTAGTTCAGCAAGGGAAGGAGGCTAGAATAATCTATCTGGAAGTGGATTAGAGTAGGAGACATCATAACCACATGTTTAGCTTAACATGGATACAGATGATTACATACAGAAATATGGATAGATATGTATATGTACACCATATATGAGAGGCCTGACAATTAAGTTCGTGAACTTGCCACTGTGCACTTACGTTGGCAGCACTGTACAAACAACTTGGTAAGGTTTCATAATCTTGGTATAGCAGTGTCTCACAGCTGTGTTACTGTGTGGGGCAGTGTCTGCTGAGTGGTAATCATTATTGTTGCGTGTTTTATGTGCTGTTGTGAGAATGTCGGAGCTTGAATTACAGCAATGAACAAACATTAAATTTCTTGTTAAACTTGTCAAGAGGTGAAGTGAAATCAGGGACATGTTAGTCCACGTTTATGGGGATAATGCCATGAAGAAAACAGCAGTGTACAAATGCATTAAACATTTTTCTAAGGGAAGAGAAAGCACCACTGATGAAAAGAGGTCAGGGTGGCCAGTAATGAGCAGAATTGATGAAAACATTGCAAAAATTCATTGAATTTTGCATCAAAAATCATTGGCTGACTTTAAGAAGCATAACAGACTCGATAAACGTTGATAGAAAAACAGGAAAATCTTAACTGAAAATCTTGGCATGGGAAGGGTTTGGCTCTTGCATCATGACAATGCTCCAGCTTACACAGCACTGTTTGTGAGGGAGTTTTCAGCTAGTGAACAAGTAACTATACTGGAACACTATCCCTCCACACCTAATCTGGCCCCCAGTGACTTTTTATTTTCCAAACCAGGAGATAAAGAAAATATTGAGAGGAAGACATTTTGATGACATTCAGAACATCAAGGGTAATATAATGACAGCTCTGATGGCCATTCCAGAAAAAGAGTTCCAAAATTGCTTTCAAGGGTTGACTAAGCACTGGTGTAGGTACATAGCTTCCCAAGGGGAATACCTCGAAGGTGACTGTTGTGATATTTAGCAAAAGGTATGTAGCACTTTTTCTGGGATGAATTCACAAACTTAATTGTTAAAACTAGTATATTTCTTTGCTCTGCCAGCAGAGAGGGCCTGAGAGACATCCCAGTAGCAGTAAGCATTCCTAGTGACCAGATCTTTGTTTCTAATATTCTCCAATAAAAGGAGCCAGGGTAACTCAGAGAAATGGCTGATTCTAGAACTGGGATAGAAAATGTGCAAGTTAAGTCTGGAAAAAATTATAGTGCCACTAAGTAAGGCAGTGATGAAGCAAAAAGAATAACAACAAAATCCTGATGGGAGGATGTCACAGGTAGAAGAGAACTTGGGATTGTTAGCAGGTTTAAACAAATTTAAGATGTTTGAAATGGCAGTTAATGTAAAAGCTCTGTTACCTCCTCACAAGGTATATTTGAGCAACGGGTCAGGTTCTTTTTATTATTATTATTATTCTTATTTTTTTATTGTTAAATCATAGCTGTGTACATTAGTGCAATCAAGGGGTACAATGTGCTGGTTTCATATACAATCTGAAATATTCTCATCAAACTGTTCAACGTAGCTTTCATGGCATTTTCTTAGTTATTGTATGTAGAC
>CAUYPK010168036.1:0-47272 GCA_963574355.1 Loris lydekkerianus | reverse complement strand
GTGAGTAGGGTGCTGGCCCCATATACCGAGGGTGGCGGGTTTGAACCCAGCCCCGGCTGAACTGCAACAAAAAAATAGCCAGGCGTTGTGGCGGGCGCCTGTAGTCCCAGCTGCTTGGGAGGCTGAGGCAGGAGAATCGCGGAAGCCCAAGAGCTGGAGGTTGCTGTGAGTCCTGTAACATCATGGCACTCTACTGAGGGCGGTAAAGTGAGACTCTGTCTCTACAAAATAAAAAAATAATAAAAAATAAAAAATTACCAGAAAGGCACAAATTGGGAAAACTTTTCCCAAATTGGGAAAAATTTTCCATTTCCAGAAGAAATGGAAAATCCAAATTCACATGACAAGTAAATAAATGTAAGTAGTAACTAAAAAGCTTTCTACAACAAAAACCTCAAGCCAGTTGTTATTGATGAATTCTGAAATATTTAAAGAATTGTTTTCAAATTCTTTTAAAAATAAGAAGAGAAGTAATTAACTCCCAATTTATTCTATGAGGTTAATTACCCAGATACTAGAGCCAGACCAAAAAATTATAAGAAAACTATTGACTGGGGGCTCAAGTTATCTTGAGGGTCTTTACCTAATAAATGCAGTCAGTGTAGCTTGGTTTCTTGTACCCTCAATGAATCCCCAACAACTAAAAAAAAAAAAAGAAAGAAAGAAAAACTATAGACCAGTAACCCTCACGAACACAGATCCTTAACCAAATATCAGCACACCAAATTTAGCAGCATATAAAAAGGATTATGTGCCATGATCAAGAGAGATTTGTCCCAGGGATACGTTAATTAATGTAATATGTGTACGTTATATTAATAAAATAAAAAACAGACATGGTCATTTCAATAGGTTCTGAAAAAATTGTATGACAAAATCCAACATCTATTCATGATGAAATCTCTGAACAAACTAATAAGAGAACTTCCTCAACCTATAAAATTTGCAAAAATCCTAAAAAAAATTTTTTTTTTGCAAAAATCCTGTAACTAACATACATAAGGGTGGAAGAGTGAATACTTCCCTTCTAAGATGAGGAGCAACACGAGAGGGTTCATTCTCACCATTTCTGGAAGTACGCTGGAGATTTGGGGGAAAGCATAGGCAAAAAACATTAAGAATAAAAATTAATTGGCCAGGTGTCATTGTGGGCACCTGTAGTCTCAGCTACTCGGAGGCTGACGCAAGAAGATAACTTGAGCCCTCTTGAGGTTTTGAGGCTGCAGTGAGCTAATGATGATACTATGACACTCTACACAGGGTGATGGAGTGAGACTCCATTGAAAATTTAAAAAAAAAATTGTCTTTATTCACAGATGAGAATCACCCTCTATGTAGAAAACCCCAAGAAATCCATAAAAACACTAATTGAACTAGTAAAAAATATATCAAGGTCTCAGGATGCAAGATCAATCTACAAAAATTAACTGTACTTTTATATTGTAGTAATCAATGGTCATGTTTATAAAAAAAGAAATTGAGAAAATAATTTCATTCACAATAGCATCATAAAGAAAAAATACTACCTAATAGGTACAGTGAATACTTTTTGGGTGATGGGCACACTTATGGCTGTGACTCAGGTTTTACAAAAGTGGTCTATGTAACCAAAAGCATTTGTACCCCTTTAATATTTTGAAATAAAGAAAAAATTAAAAGAAAAAATGTTCAGGAACTTAACAAAGAGGGATAAGCTTTACATACTTAAAACCATAAAATCTTTTTGAGAGAAATTAAAGAAAATCTCAATAAATGGAAAGGCTCAATAGTGTTAAAATGGAAAATTTTCCTAAATTTATGAATAGATTTAACACAATTCCTAGCAAAATCTCCACAGGCTTTTTTTTGGTAGAAATTCACAAATTCGTCCTAATCCTATTCCTAATAAATTCACAAATTTATTACAATCCTAATCGTAAATAAAATCACAGTATTATCCTAATATCTTAAAATTTATTTGGAAATGCAATAGCCAAAACAGTTTTTAAAAAGAAAAACAGGGTGGGTGTGATGATTCATGCCTGTAATCTGCACTCTAGGATGCCGAGGCAGGTGGATCGCCTGAGCGTAGGAGTTCCAGACCAGCCTGCGCAAGAGCAAGACTCTGTCTCTAAAAAATAGCCAGGTGTTGTGAGTACCTGTAATCCCAGGTACTTAGGTGGCTGAGGCAGGAGGATCACTTGAGTTAAGGTTTCTGTGAGCTGTGATGCCACAGCACTCTATCAAGGGTGACAAAGTGAGAATCTGTCTCAAAAAAAAAAAAAAAAAACTAAAGAGAAAGTAAACATGTTGCCTGTGGTGGCTCACATCTGTAATCCTAGCACTCCGAGAGGACAAAACAAGAGGATCACTTGAGGTCAGGAGTTTGAGACTAGCCTGAGCAACACTTAAGAAGACCCTGTCTTTATAAAAAATTAAGAAGTTAGCTGGGCATGTGGTGTGCACCTGCAGGGCCAGCTGCTCAGGAGGCTGAGGCAGGAGGTTTGTTTGAATGCAGGAATTGGAGGTTGCAGTGAACTATGGTGACACCACTGTACTCTAGCCTGGGCAAAGAATGAGACCCCTGTGACAAAAAAGAAAAGAAAAAGGAAAAGTTGGGGGACTTACTAAACTATATCATTTGAAAATTAAATATAAAGCTAGGATAATTAAGGCATTATGGTATTGGTGTAAGGATAGTCATTTATGGTGTATTGGTTTTCAACAGAGGGGCCAAGGCAATTCAGTGAGGAAAGGATTGTCTTTTCAACAAGTGGTTCTTGAACAATTAGATATCTATATACCAACCAATCTACAAACAAAAAAACTTAGATTCTTGCCTCACATAATTGACTCAAAATGAATCATAAACCTGAATTGTACTTTATTGGCCAGGCTTGGTGGCTCACTCCTGTAATCCCAGCACTCTGAGAGGTCAAAACAAGAGGATCACTTTAGCTCAGGAGTTTGAGACCAACCTGAGCAAAGAGCAAGATCCTGTCTCTACAAAAAATAGAAACATTAGCTCGGCATGGTGGCATGCTTCTATACTTCTAGGTACTTGAGGGGCTAAGGGAGGAGGATCACTGGAGCCCAGGAGTTTGAGGTTGCAGTGAGCTATGATGATATCACTGCGGTACAGCCCAGGAGACAGAGCAAGACCCTATCTCAAAAAAAAAAAGAAAATTGCATATTTTAAGTTTTAAATTAAAATGAATTTAAATTAAGTTAAAACCTTTACAATTCAAGAGATACCAGTAAGAAAATAAAAAAGTAAGCCACAGCCTAGGAGAAAATATCTGCAAATCATGTGTCTGATAAAGGACTTGTATCCAGGGTATGTAGAATTCTTATACTTCAATGAGATGACCTACAACCCAATTTAAAAAATGTGTCTGAAGTCTAAAGATGTGGACAACCTAAATGCCCATCAACCCAGGAATGGATTAATAAACTGGCATGCATACACACACATGCACACACACACACACACACACACACACACACGTACCATGGAATATTATTCAGCCATAAAAAGATGGTGACTTTACATCTTTGTATTAACCTGGATGGAGCTGAAACACATTTTTCTTAGTAAAGTATCACAAGATGGAAAAGCAAATACCCAATGTGCTCAATACTAATATGAAGCTAGTAGACGGTCAAATACATGCCCACATAAGAGAAAAAATTCAATTCAAGCTGTGGGGAGAAGGAGCCAGGGAGGAGGGAGAGGAGAGCAGGGGCGGGGACAGGTGTGCTCCCACTTACTGGGCACAATGTAAGGGTATATGGCGCACCTTGTGGGTGCAGGACACGCCAAGAGGGACTCTACCCAACAAATGCAAATATTATAACCTAGTTGTTTGTACCCTCACATTAACCTGAAATTAAAATTAAAATTAAAATAATAAAACGATCTAAAGACTTGAACAGACATTTCACTAAAGAAGATATATAGATGGTTAATAAGTACATGAAAAGGTGTTCAACATCATTGGTCATTAGAGAAATGCAAGCTGAAATCATAAGATATTACCACACACCCACTTAGTATAATTACATTAAAAAAAAAAAAAAAAAAGACAATACCAAGTGTGTTGGTGAGGATGTGGAGAACCTGGAATCCTCGTAAATTTCTGGTGGTTAGTAGCCAGCCACTTTTGGAAAGTTTGGTAGTTTCTTCAAAAACCTACTAAAGTGTTTACTCAACTAGGTTGACAAGATTATACATGACAGCTGTGTGTGGAAGCCTCTAATTTTTCATAGTAAATGAATTAATTTATCAAAAAAACCCATAAAGTGACTAACCACAACCGAACAATTCTATTCTAAAAATCCTGCTGAAGGGAAATGAAAATACATGACCATAAAACAATTTATACTTGAATGTTCAGATTAGAATTATTCATAGTAACTGAAATTGGAAATAATCTATATGTCTATCAACTCATGAATGTGTAGACAAGATTTGGTAAACATACACGATGGAATACTATTTAACAATCAGAAGGAATGGGCTATTAATGCATTGCTCCAACCTGGATGAATCTCAAAAACGTTATTCTAAGTGAAAGAATCCCTTCACAAAACAATCCGTATAGTATGCCATTTATGGGACACGTCCAAGAAAACTGTGTAGAGAAAAAAATTGATTGGAATTTTTTGGTAATGTGAATGTTCTAAAACTGGGTCGTGTTGATGGTTGCACAGATATTTAAATTGATCTATTAGAGGCGCTCATTAAAAACCATTGCATTTTGCATTTATACTTCATAATAGGTGAATTTTATGGCATGCAAAATTTCCCTGAAAACTGTAAAGTGGAAGTGCTGAAAGCATGGTGCATAAATCTCATTCTTTAGGGTTTAGAAGGACATTTTTTCTGTGTATGTGGCTTTGCCTACTTGACCCCTAGTTTCATGAGTCTCCTTTTTACTTATTTTTTCTTTTTAAACTCTGAAGGAGGTTTATAATTTCCTCTTCAATGGTTAAGTCAGAAGAGGGAGGATTTTTAATTGGCTGCTGCGGTTTAGTGCTAATCCTTCTTCAATGTGGAGGATTGGATTAGATGAGCCATCAATGTGTCTTCCAGCCTCAGTTCATGAAGCAATCCCTCTCTCCTTTTTTTTCTTTTATTCTATTTGAAAATAGCCTCTGTGGTCCTCAGTGGTAGAATACGTATCCCTTCTTTACACATCAGAATGCACTGACATTTGAAACCCAGCGTCATCGTCATCGTATGGAGCAGTACACCATTTCCTCAGGATGTCACTGTGACTCTGCTGGGTGCCGGCATATTCAGTAGGTGACTCAGAAGGATGTTGGCTTGGTGCCAGAGAAGAATTTGGATTCTGTGCAGACCCAAAAATACATAGGTTATTAAGGGGGCTGAGGGTACCTTCTTCCTAGCTCTAAAAAAACCCCCATTCTTGGCTGGACATTTTCCAAGGAGATGTCACACCAGCTTCGTAACTTCTCCGTTCTGAGAGAAGGTGTCCCTGTCTCTCTCCGGTCCTCTCTCTTTTCGTTGTCTTTCTAGGATCTGAGAGTGCTGAGCGTGGGGAAAGGTGCCTACCTAGTCACTTTGTGTGGCCATCACTAATACTGTTTTCTTCACAGGGGTGGAACCTGTGGCCTTCTGATTTCACGATTGTGCTTTTTTAAGCACCAAAGGAGACAAGAAAAGCTTCATTTTTTATGTAAAAGTTGGCTTCAGTCAAAAGGCTGCCCTTAACGACCAGGAAGCCCACGTATTTCCTTGAGGCCACAGGTTCCCCACCCCTTCAGGGGAATTTGAGAAACACTGTAGAGAAGCTAAGAACAACAGAATAGGTAGCAACACTTAAAAAATTATTCCTCCTCTGGGTAGATTCAAGCAATGCATCTTTATAAAAACCTAAATGTACCTTCATAAGAAACTGGGATCCCCTCTCCCTTGTGATTTAAAGCACTAATGCAGGACGAAGTGCGTGGATTTAATGAAGGGTGGAGATGTATAAGGAAGATGTGGTATGAGTCGATATTTTTCTCCTGGTAAGTTTCTCTTGCATAGCATCTTTTAACCTTTATTATCTCACGGCATGCTTGCACCCATAGTTGGAACTTCCACAACACACTTAAATCATGTTGATCAAAGAAAGAAAGGAGTAAAAAAAAAGAATATACTTCCTGTGTTTTGAACTTCTTTCAAAAATAATTAACGGCACACTGATTGCAGATCAGTGCTCTGTCAGTCTTCAGTCCTCACGCGAGACTTCTTGGATTAAGTGGAGTGTCTTGTCCCATCTTTTTACTTCAAACCGACTAGAATTCTCAGTGCCATTGGGAAGTGGCAGCAGAGGGCAGAGGAGTTTGTGTTCAGGATGAGCCTGGCTAGGAGAGGTGTCCTCAGGCAGCAGCACCCACCTGGGGGCCGAGGCTCCAGCATTTGTCCCCTCCCCCCACCCCTCCAGAGCTGCTGTTTGCATTAGAACACTTTCTTCCTGGAAAGCCAGTGCCATAATTGCTGCCACTGTTTTGTGCCCTGACCAGATAATCAAGTCTTAGCCTGTACTTTCTATGGTTCTAGAAAAATAATTTTTCTATAGCTTGCTGGGCTGGTTTCGTTTATTGTTTTGATTGTTAGTGTTTCGTGTTTACTGGGCCAGTTCTGGGGTGGCCACACTCCCAGGGCTGTATGGTGTTGAGTCAGCACCTGAGAGTGAACAGGGACATCCTTAAATACTGTAGCCAGGTGCCTCACTTGCCTTCTCCAGTCCCTTCCCTAAGTCTATGTTATAATTTTCTACTAGCCTAAAACAGCTGCCAGTTCCTAGGTTTTAAGATATAATAGATTCTGGCCAGGTGCAGTGGCTCATGCCTATGATCCTAGCACTCTGGGAGGCTAAGATAGGAGGATTGTTTGAGCTCAGGAGTTTGAGACCAGCCTAATCAAGAGCAAGACCCTGTCTCAACTAAAATTAGAAAGATCAGCACGCACCTGGACTACAGGTACATGCCTGTAGTCCCAGTTACTTGGGAGGCTGAGGCAGGTAGATCCCTTGAACCCAGGAGTTTGAGGTTGCTGTGTTCTGGCACTCTAGCCTAGTTTTTGAGACACTGTCTCAAAAAAAAAAAAAAAAAAAGATATAATAGAGTCTTAGAGTTTGTGTGGTATTAGAAGTTATATTAGCATGTATGATCTCTGAATGTCTGTCTTCTGAGACGTGATTCTACCAGTCAGTCAACATTTATTTAGGGAACTCTTTGGAGTATCTGATGTTGTGGGGAGGTGGGGGGATGTATTAGTCATGTGTGCCTGCCTTAGGCACGCTGTAACCCAGAGGAGGAGGGCAAAGGAACAAGGGTGAGGGGAAACTGAGCTGCGTGCTGGTGACACTAGCAGCTGGGAAGAGGAAGAGCCCTGTGAGCCAGCAGAGGCAGGGGGCAGCTGTGGCTGCAGCATTGCTGGGAAGGGTGGAATAGGGAAATGAGGGCCTTCCAGGATGATAGGTAGGGGCCCAAGGTGGGATGAGCAACTGGAGACCAGTATCAATACATTTGACCAGAAAAGGAAGAGGATATGGAGCTGTGTGTGGGGGAGGTTGGTAATTACGGCACAGACAGTCAGAGAACTGGAAGCCCTAAAGCTATTCCACAGAAACCATTGTGGACCCCTGATCGAGGCTGACTGAAGGAAAATAACATTTGAGTAGGTTAGTATGGCAGTGGTGCTCAAAATAGATTGGAAATGACTTGTACACATTTAGGAGGGGGTAAATCCAAGGCAGTGATGGCAAGAAACCAGGTCAAACTTGACTGACAGTTGGAAAGAAAATACATTTTAATCATTTAACAAAAGAATTAGATAGCAGACTCAGATCCCTTTAGAGCAGGTAGGGGCTGGGTAATGATAGTTTGGACCTAGGGAATAATGGGCGGGGAAGATCACAGATGGCTGGAAGGTTTTTTTTTTATTTTTAGGGGCAGAGAACAAGTTTATTTGGTGAAAGTTGATAGCAAACATCATCCCAAAGAGACAAAATGGGAAAGGTGCTGTGACCAGAGAGCTAGGACACCTTCAGGCTAGATACAGTCTCACACAGGAAAAGGCACAGGCTCTGGGGATATGGGAAGGGTCCTCAGCCATTCAGCACCATACGGACTCTTCATAGTTGATACAACCACTACTGTCCTCATGTTCTGCCACCAGCATTTCAACTTCTTCCTCTGTCATCTTCTCACCCAGTGTGACAAGGACATGCCGATTTTCAGCACCCATGACTACCATTCCTTTCCTTGTCAAATACCCAAAGGCCTTCAACATAATCCTCCTGGGTGCCTTGGTCCTTGTTCTTGGCCACAGTCTGAAGCATGGGCAGAAATACTCAAAGTCCAACACCTTCACGTTCATCTCATTACTCTTGGGGTTCCCCAGGACCTTGAACACCTCAGCATTGGTAGGGTTCTGGTCCAGTGCCCTCCTCACATCCCCACACTGGCTGTACAGGATCTTACTATCACCTGTTTGGTGAAACAGCTGGAAGGCTTCCTTGAATTCTGCAGTCTGGTCCTCAGTGAAGTCACACATCTTGACTGGTCTGCTCTGTGGGAACTTTTCCTGCAGTAATGGCTCCAACTCCAGGCCCAACCCTAGACTTAGTACCTGGCTGGAAGTTTTGTAGCTAGAGAAATGGGGAATCCACGGCATGACACACAGAAATGGGGGTGATTGTGAGAGAGTCCGTGGGCAATAGAGCTGGTGAAATGTACTTCAGACAAATGTTATGGTCATAATACCTAAATGGAGCTGTTCTGTGCAGAAATGTGGAGTGAAATGTTGGTGGGATCTCAGGACTTTGAGCGTCCATTTGGGCTTTGGCTATAGAAATCAAGAAAATGAGTTAATAGGGTGGCGCCTGTGGCTTAGTGGGTAGGGTGCCGGCCCCATATACTGAGGGTGGCAGGTTCGAGCACAGCCCCAGCCAGACTGCAACAACAACAAAAAAATAGCTGGGCGTTGTGGCAGGTGCCTGTAGTCCCAGCTACTCGGGAGGCTGAGGCAAGAGAATCGCCTAAGCCCAGGAGTTGGAGATTGCTGTGAGCTGTGATGCCAAGGCACTCTACTGAGGGTGGTAAAGTGAGACTCAAAAAAAAAAAAAAAAGAAAGAAAAGAAAATGAGTTAATAGATGAACTTGCTGAGAGAGAAAGGACATGGGGAGAGGAGAACAGAAGCTGAAGACTTAGCTTGGGACACACTTAGATACCGGGGACCAGCAGTGAGCAGGAGAGAAGCAGCAGCCTAGATGTAGCAGGGATTCCGGAGAGTTCAGTGTGGGGAAGCGTCAGGAAGAATCTCCAGGGGTAAGGCAGAAATGCTGCCGAGAGATCTGGGCTGAGGAAGAACCTCCACGGACATTGCTAGCCTTGGAGGATACAGTTTTAGTAAGGGACAGCACTGGGAGTGGGGCAGAAGACGCATCATAGACACTCAGGGAAGAGGTGGGTAAAACAGGGGAGAGCCAGATCTCGTGAAGGTGACGCCTTTTCTAAGAAAACAAGGACTAGTGTGTGCTGAACTCTAGGAAAGAGAAAAACCATTTACAGAGAGATTTAAAGATGCTAGAGCATAAAGGGAAATGGCAGATCATTAATTATCAGTGCCTACGTGATAAAACATCTGGTAGATTTACAAAGTATTCAGTAGACTTAGCAGAATCACGTAGGAAACACTGAGCCAGCTGACCTCCTTCCATGTGGCTCACCAAGTTCCATTTTCTCTTGGGGGAGATTGTGATGTAAATGGTGCAGGAGGTTCTCTGGCCTGTTCATCCCTCTTTTTGGTTAGTTTGGACAGTCAAAATTTCACATTTCTGGAATACAATTTCCCTCTCTATTGCTCCTTAGGATAGAATGTTGCCCACACAGTCCAGATGGATGATGGTAAAAGCCTTCTTAGACATGTTTGCATTTGAGTCCTCAAACCTGGAGTGTGTCGTGGGTGCAGAAGTGGAGCAAGCCATCAGTGACCAAGGGGGAAAATATTGCAAAGTGAGAAAATGCTGGAAGCTGGGATCCTAAGCATTTCAAATCAGAATGTAAGAGAAAATGTATGTGGAAATCGGGGGTAGCAAAGTGCAGGCACAGAGCGGTATGTGGAGTCACATGAGTCTAGGAAAGACTTGTTTTGACCTAGCTTTGAGTCCCAGGTCTGCCACTGTCTAGGTATGTGAATAATTTTTCTCATGTGTAAACATGTGTATGCATGCAATAACAGTGTCTACATCATTGAGAAGATTAAATGATGTGTAGACAGCCCTAGATTAGGGAGAGCCAGCAGTTGGCAGGCCCTCCTGGACTCTGTCAAGCCACTAGTTTAATTCATGAAATTAACCAGGGATGTCCTGGGTCTGAATTCACCCTTCGTATTCAGTAGTTCTGGGTAGAGAATTTAGTTGTGGACTGCCTGCTAACAGACACTGCTGGGAATTCAGCACACAGGAGAACAAGGTCTCTGACAGCATGTCTAATCAGACATCATCTAACAAAAGAAGCAATTGATGCCCCATTCACAAATGTTTTTAAACCTATATAAAGAGTCATTGATTCAGAACAGTCCCTCTGCATGTGAAAATGTATGTTTGGTGGTTTCCATGGAGACCACCCTGCTGGCTGTTCTGTGATCACTCACAGCCTTAATTATACACTGGAACTGCCAGGGAGCCTTCAGCAGCTGTCTCCATAACAACACCTCCTTGTGCAGTAACATGACCCCCATCCTGGAATGCATTTCATAATAGTTGAGATGAGTCCGCTGATAAATTTCAGCATCTGTTCGATTCATTTGTATGGAGAACTTGTAGCTGCATTGGAATTTCAACTGCCTGTATCTCTTAGGCTGTTTTGCCAGGTCTCAGAAGTAAAGAAAATAGCATGTCCTCTTTCAGTGACATGTTGACATGTCTCTTGATCTATTGCCAAGATACTGAACTAAGAAGGAATCTTGGTTATATCATTTTACTAGATAAAATGAAACCTATTTTTTTTTTTTGTTTTTTGAAACAGTCTCACTCTGTTGCACCAGGTTAGAGTGCTGTGCTGTCAGCTTAGCTCACAGCAACTTCGGACTCCTGGGTTCAAGCCATCCTCCTGACTCAGCTTCCTGAGTAGCTGGGACCATTGGCGAGTGCCATCCCCACACCCAGCCAATTTTTCTATTTTTAGTAGAGATTGGGACTTGTTTATTTGCTCAGGCTGGTCCCAAATTTCTGAGCTCCAGGGATCCTCCCTCCTGGGTCTCCCAGAGTGCTGGAATTATAGGTGTGAGCCACTGTGCCCAGCCTTAAACCTGTTTTAAATACAGGATAAACTCATAAAAGTGTTGCTCACAGATGCTCTTAAGGTTTGAGGTTTGAAATTTAAAAAATTTTTAATGTTAAAACTCTTGCTATTTCTGGTAGAATTTTTAAAAATGCTGGGTTTTTAGTGTGAAATCTCACAGATTTTATAACTTCCAAATAATAATTTTTAACACTGCACCTAATTTTTTTGAAATACTCCTGTAGGGAGGTTTCAGGGCTTTATACAGTCCTACCTTGAACTTCTGAGGAGATGGCAAGTGAATCGTTTGGGTTCTGTAATCACAGTTCCCGTAGGTTCAGCTTCTGGTGTGTGCACATACACACTTCTACAGAAATCTGGAAGGATGGTTCTGATGCCCATCACATTTTGCTCTTACAGGTCAAGTCCATGCTGAATTGGTTACTTCTCTTCCTTTTTCTACTTTGTATTCTGTTACTATTGTTATTTCTTTTTATTCCAGTCATCATTATCCTTCACATCCTGATGTTTACTGTTTCTTGGATAGAGAGGCTTTTACTGTCTCTCAACACTTGCTGGATGGTAAATGGAGAGGCTACTCCCCTCTGTTTACTGTTTCTAAGTTCTAGCCATCTTCTCAGCTTCTTTTTTCTGTTTTTATTTTATTTTACTTTATCTTATTTCATTTTATTTTATTTTAGGTGCTAGAAGCAAGAGAAGTTTATTTTATTTTTTATTTCAGATTAATATGAGGGTACAAAGGATCAAGTACATCTTCTGAGCTTCTTGAGACCCCTCGCCCTTTTCTCCCTCATATTTCAAACTCACTTCACTCCATACCTTTTTGGGGGTGTGGGTGGGTTTGAGGTCTTCTAGTGAAAACTGGAAAACCTGCTGAACCAATTCTCAAAGAGCTATACCACTGAATATATACTTTCCTTTTGGCAATTTACTATTCCTTTTCTGTGCTTCCTTCAGCATCTTCACATGTTCTGGAATGGTCCGATGAAAACGAATGGTTAATGCAAGCGAAGCTGTGCCGTAATGTAGTGTTCATATTGAAAGTGTGTGCCTTCAAAATCTAATTATGCCTGGTTCCTAATTAAATCATTTGTCTTTTTCACTAGTATAAGCGGCTAATAGCGATGAGAATAATTTGTCACAGAATGAAAACCTTGAGAGAGCAGCATAATGTCCTTTGCAGACTCTGGCGGGCCAGTAATAACAGCATGTTGTGGCCTTTCCATGATGTCACTGATGAGGCTGCAGGAACATGAAGTGGCAGGTCAGGGAGCTGCTGCGGGTGCTGCGCTGCACGCAGACGGTCAGCAAAGAAGTAAGTTATCTGGGAATTATTTGTTTATGAACCATGTCTTCCCAGAGGACACAGGGGAGAGGAATTACAGTTTTGAATTCAAGAAAATTTTGGAAATTCCACTTCCTACTGTCAAGTCACAGAGGAGTGAGTGATGTGGATGGACACTTTGCTATTTCAGATAAGGTTGTTGTTTTTCCTGTTTGCAGATGCGGCCTCTTCATTTTTCCTGAGCTGGTTTGAGCGCCATTGATCGTCACAGTGTTCTGTGTTGCAGGAATACGATCACAATTCTTTTTTACAACTTTTGACCTAAATACGTTCGTTCATTTATCATGTGCTCCTGTGTTCCTTGGCTGGAGAGATGTCCTCAGTTTCTGTCAATTTCCTGACCGTAAGGTTTTTAGGGTGCTATGTCTCAGATAATCTGTGACAACTAACGTGATCTTTTGTGACCTCAAGGCAAGTTAATTGGGAAAGTTTGCAACGTCTCCCCTAGGTTCACTGTAGGATAGTATAAAAAAAAAAAAAAATGGGTGTTGAAAGGGGTGCTTAAGTAAACTGATTTCATTCTACACACCTCTGCAGGTGTGTGCACCCACATCAGGAGCAGAGGAGGAGGAGCTGTGCGTGTATCTCAGGAAGTCATTCCCATCGTCCCGTGCTCTTCTGATACACCCGTTCCTTTGTGTATGCCATGTATTGTTTGGGGTCACATTTCTTTGTAAAGACCCCCTGTATCCTTAGTTCCCCAAGGTGTGGCTGAACATAGGGAGAGTGCTTTGAGCTCTGCCCGTGCCTAAGCCAGGGGGTGGACTCTGGCCAGGCCTGAGGGCTTTTGTCATCAGACAGTGAGATGAGTAGTCGGTGTGGATAAAGTGAAACTGCTCTTGGAAGTTTGAACAAACGCTTTTTTACAGGAAAGCTAAGTGTGGATGCATGAATGATAGGAAGGTGTGACTTGCAGGTTCAAAAGACTTTTGCAGATACTTCTGTTTAAAATTTCTGTCTTCTCGAACAAAAAGTAGTCCAGATTTCCCTCCCCCACTAACCCTGCTCCCCTGCTCTTAACTCTACATCAGTCCTTTGCACCAACCTTGTCATTCTTTAGATTAAGACTTTTGCATTTTTTTTTTGGGGGGGGGGGAAGGCCAGGGGCTGAGTTTGAACCTACCACCCCCGGCATACTGGGCCGGTGCCCTACCCCTTGGAGCCACAGGCGCCACCTTGGGCTGGGTATGGTGGCTCACACCAGTAATCCTAGCATTCTGGAGGCTGAAGTGGGTCTCTTGAGCTTAGGAGTTTGAGACCAACCTGAGCAAATATGAGTCCCTGTCTCTACTAAAAATTGAAAAACTAGCTGGGCATTGTGGTGGGCGCCTGTAATTCCAGCTACTCAGGAGGCTGAGGCAAGAGAATCACTTGAGCCCAAGAGTTTGAGGTTGCTGTGAGCTGTGTTGCTGTAGCACTCTACCCAGGGTGACAGTGAGAATCTGTCTCGACAAAAAAAAAAAAAAAGAAAAGAAAGAAAAGAAAAAAAGACTTTTGATGTTTTTGTTTATATGTAAGTACACTTGTGTCTGACTTTAAGGCTAGTTAAGTATAAGCAGGCTGTGCTTGTTTATATGACTCCAGAATAGCCGATCTGTTAGACAGGAATGTGGCAAGCAAAGTATTTTAAGTCAACAGCTAATTGTCTTGTGCTGTGTAAACACAAGTAGCTGTGTTTGTAATTTGTAATTTTATTTGCTTTCTGTGTACTTTGGTGGAGGTGGCATGGGTGGAGGTGGTATTGAGGGGGACAGTAGTGCAGGGGGAGGGTCTCCTGGCTGCATGCCCCGCATCAGTCTTCTGTTGTATGAGCATGGGGGTGGGGTGGGGCATTGCTGAACAGGAGAGTGGGCCCTTGGGGGCATCTGTGTTCTAGAGAATTCTATCTTGGGGGAGGGGGGCTCAGTAAGCTGCCACCCAATGGGTGCAATTTGTATGGCACACTTCCTGGGTTAAGGATTCAACTACAACTCGGACTTGACCTTACAAACACAAACAATGTAACCTAATCATATGTACCCTCATATTAATCCAAAATTTAAAAAAATTAAAATTTAAATTAAATTTAAAAAAAAATTAATTATTTAAAAAAGAAGAATTCTATCTTATTTCTTCCCTGCCTCACTTCGGGTCTTTTTTCCCATGTGGGCCTTTGTGTGTTTTCTGCATAGTTTTCTAGGCATGTGGCTATAGTATTTGGCCTAGATTATAGTAGGTGATCAGTCAAGATCTGATAAATAAAAAGCCACCACTTTCCTTATCTCCATGTCGGGAGAAGAAAAAGAAGGATAAGAATCAGGAAAATTAAGAAACAACAATTAGGTAACTGTTCTTCCCAGCAACTCACCTGCTGTATTGAGGCAGGTTTAGGATAGGCAGGGCACATCTCACTCAAGGTGAAAGCCCTAACACCTAGCAGAGCTTCCCAGCCTTATAAATATTGCCTGAAGAAAGAGTAAAAGGCAGATTTTCCCCAAAAATGCATAATTTGACCTGCAAAGGATTTGGTGGCTTTTAAAGTACCTCTGAAATATTTTAGTCAATGGAATTAAGAACCGTTGTTGTAAAGTTCCTGGGCCAGGTGCCTCATCTCATGCCTGCAATCCCTGCACTTTGGGAGGCCAAGGAGGGAGGCTCACTTGAGGTCAGAAGTTCAAGGCTGTGGTGAGTTGTCATTATACCACTGTACCCCCATCTGGGTGACAGATAGTCATGATAGCCTCAAACTGGAAGAAATAGCCCACATATCAGTCAAGGAGAAAAAAGTTCCATCTATTTTTTTTGTAGGGACAGAGTCTTACTTTATTGTCCTCGGTAGAGTGCCCTGGCGTCACACAGCTCACAGCAACCTCCAACTCCTGGGCTTAGGTGATTCTCTTGCCTCAGCCTCCCGAGTAGCTGGGACTACAGGCGCCTGCCACAACACCCAGCTATTTTTTTGTTGTTGTTGCAGTTTTGCTGGGGCTGGGTTTGAACCTGCTGGGGCCGCCGCCCTATCCACTGAGCCACA
This sequence comes from Loris lydekkerianus, assembly GCA_963574355.1. Classification (NCBI taxonomy): domain Eukaryota; kingdom Metazoa; phylum Chordata; class Mammalia; order Primates; family Lorisidae; genus Loris; species Loris lydekkerianus. Next base: position 31,615 of record CAUYPK010168036.1, on the reverse strand, counting down.
GGCACCGCCCAAAGTTCCACCTATTTATATAGTAGAATCCTGCTCTGCAATAAAAGACTCTTATTTGACAATGTGAATGTTACTTTCTTTGCATTACTATTCTTATTACTGCTTAATGCTTCCTTGCAGCAATCGTCTGATTTCTTTTCTGAATGTACTTGTCTTCGTTTGTTCTTTGCGAGGTTTTTGTCTCTGGTCCCTATCTTAAACATTGTTATTGTTGTTACATTTTAAGCCTTTTTAATTTTGTGAAGGCAAAAAGTGGAGGCCTAATGAACACATGTATATGTGAAAATAAAAAAAAATTTTTAAAGAAGTGCCTGCAGCTGTGGGAGCCTGAGGGAGCCTGGGGGTGCTGGGCGGGTCTGTGTCCCCACCCAGGTGGTAGTTACGTATTTATGAATGTGAATGTTTGGCAAGCTGTATATTTGAGATTTGTGCATTTCATGGAACTTACTGTAAGTGAAGAGAAGTGACAAGGTTTATTATTTGGAAAAGAAGGGCTTCATTTCTCATAAGGGGTTTAGAGCAGGCAGTGGCTATTCTAGCAGGCTGGGAAACAGGGCTCTCGGCCACAAGCCAGGAAAACTGCACGTCAAGGGGGGGGGGGGGCAGAGAGAATAGGATTTTACACTGAGCAGGGTGGTTAAATAGACAAATGTAACAAGCTATAGGAAGAATCCTGAATATTTATGCAGAGAGAACTGTACTCCTGAGCAGTGGGGCTTTCTGTCCTTTTATGGGGCCTGTGTTTAAAAATGATGGCCCTCCATGTCAAAAGGTGAAACGGGGACATAAAAACCCTCTCTGCGCATGTTCTATAGGCTGTTAAAACCTACAGAACATAAATTGTTGGTCTCTTATCAGAAAAGAATCCTAGTCTGGCTCTTAGGAAACAAAGTCTGATGCCTTTAGCAGGGGAAGGGTTAAATGCTGAGTCTCACCTCCCATCCCCACAGGGCTGGGAATTCACCTTTAAGGTTTCTCTGGGGTCCCCTTGGCCAAGAGGGGTCCGTTCAGTCAGCACAGGGCTTAGGATTTTATTTTCAGTTCACATTATGTTACACTTCAATTTACAAAAATATCAGATCTGGGTGCTGTGATGGTGCCATGCTGGGCGTTGCCCCATTTCCCAGGGCGCGGGTGCTGGGAAGGCAGACCCACACTGGGCCCTGGGCTTCCTGGGCAGATGCCTGGAGCCCCTTGCTCTGACATTGTCTTCCGGCTGCATATGGTCTGGGGCTTGGTTTGCTGGGGAAAAGGACAGCCTTGCCGTCTGGTGCCTTGCTATTCTGGGCAGCAGCCTCCATTTCTCCTGAATGTCATGGTTGGAGAAGGTTTCTGAGCCCAGCGCCAGGCTAGAAGGTGAGCTCAGACTTCCTGGTAGCACTGCAGAAGTGTTTATTGTTTTGCCTAAGCCACACAGGTGAGGACCACGCCCTGTCTGGTGCACTCTGCTTTCAGGGGCTGGGACTAATTAAGGGAAATAGCACGCCTGCCGTTCTCTAAGGCCCTGTAGTTTCATTACGGGAACACCCTTGGTTCCTGGCTCTGCTTCTCTCTGGGCACACTTGCCAGCAAGAGCTGGGAGCCTCCCAGGATGCCCTCAGGCTGAGTTCCTTTGGCTCCCTCAGGCCTCTCAGGCTCTCGTGGGCTTCATGGCTGTGAGCTGGGGGCTGGACGTGTTTTAAACATACTCTCCAGTTGACTCCCTTTGTCCAGCCAGAAGGTACCTGCGTGTTAGCATGTGGTGTGGGTGCAGTGCTGCTGAAAGTGCCTGTGTCGGCCAGGCAAGGTGGCTCATGCCTGTAATCCTAGCTCTCTGGGAGACCCAGGTGGGTGGATTGCTTGAGTTCCCAAGTTCAAGACCAGCCTGAGTAAAAGCGAGATCCCAGCCCTACTAAATGGAGAAAAACTGAGGCAAGAGGATTGCCTGAGCCCAAGAGTTGGAGGTTACTGTGACTTAGAACATTATGGCACTCTACCCAGGGTGACAGCTTGAGGCTCGGTCTCAAAAAAAGTGCCCGTGTCAGCTTTTATGTGGGAGTGGGGGGAAGGGATCAGGCTTAAAAACTATTGTGCCATAGTTGGGGTATATCCCACAAGCTGTTGGCCCCTGCCACACAGAGGAGGTGACAGGGCTCCTTAGCTTTTCTTTGGTCTGCTTGGTATAAGGCCACCTTCCTCTTGTTCCTTAGCAAACAGAATACCTCATATAATGAAAATACAAATAGTGGTCCTGGTTATCAGTTGTTCACCGTATGTGCTAAGAGGTGTGGTCGGTGCTTTGAGGGTACATTTCTTATTTATTTCTCATCACAATCTGGTTCAAACCGTGTGCTTTTTTCTCCCTTAGAGGTACGTAGTGTGAGGAAACAAAGACATTCTATAACTTGTCTAAGCTAGAATAAGGGAGCTTGGACTTGAACCCAGGTCCAGACTCCAAAGGCTCTGCTCCTGGTGGCCTCTCAAGAAAGACCATGTGTTGGTGGCTCTTCTCTGAGGGACTGAGTCTGAATGGGATTGTCATGAGCACAGCCTCCTGGGAAGGCTTTATGGTGTGTGGACACCCCCACACTCCATTGTTACAATCTCCCTTATAGGTAACTATACAAACAGAAAACACCTCCAGGAGTCTGAGAGGCTGTTGGAGACCAGCAGGGAGCAGATGAACATGAGGGCGCAGCTTGTCATGGGAGTTGGGAGAAACTCAACCTGCACCCAGGTGGAGCAGAGCTCCACTAGCAGAATGTGCCTCCGGACACCTGAGGCCCAACCATCAGAATGGTTGAGTGCCAGACTCGAGCTAGTCTGGCATGGGAATGCAGACAGCATGCTTCCGAGGTCAGGTTTTGAATTTGCTGGTGGGTGTTTAGCTGTAGCGTGTATTCACCATGATTGAAGCAAATAACAGTTTCCTTAACATGTGACTTTAATTTTGATCCATGATACATCGAGGAAAAAAAAAAAAAACCTTAGAAACCATTTAGTCCATTTGCTTCATTTAAAAATGCAAAAGGCTTATTATAGAAAATCTAGAAATTAAATGAAGAAAAAGCTTCTGTGATTCCACCACAATAAACACTTTGTATCATGCCCTTTGGGACTTTTCTGTATACACATATAACTAGGTTTGTCGATCTGTTTTTACAGAAATGGGATCATTCTCTACCTGATGATTTTTATGTGACAATATTGGGAACATTTCCCCCTTTCCCAGGATGGAGAAGAAGTAGAGGCCCAGGGATTCATTCTGTGCCAGGACGGAGCTGGGAGAGGTGACCCCACACAGCTAGCCAGTCCAGAGGTGACTTGCCTAGAGGCCTGAGAAGGCAGGTGGGGCTGTAGGCTGGTTGGTGCAGGGCACCAGGCTCACCTAGGCCAGGCCTTGGGTGCTGAGCAATGTCTGATGAGCGGCGGCCCTAGGCAAAGAAAAGGAGCCAAGAAAGACCCTGGCTGCAGTGGCAGAGGGCTCCCTGTCTCCCTGCCCAAGCCCCCAGCAGTTTGTTTCCCAGAGCTGCTTTGCTCTCCCCGCCAGCCCGGCACTTCCAGACCCTCATGTAGTAATGGACTTTGTGGTGAATTCAGAAGCCTCCAGTGTTCAGTTCACAGAGAAGGTTGTCTCCCCCTCCGGCAGCTGCATAATGACCACATGCTCTAGCAGCTAAAACCCCGGTTGTAGGGTGGAAATCTCTGATTTCCTAAACACGAGTCCCAGAGTCTGGGCAGGTGAGCCGTGGCCAATGGGCAGGCAGACATCAGCTTTACACACGGCTCTCAGGGAGCTACTGGCCACACTCTGAGCAAAGCACACAGTTAATCCATTGCTTTTTTGCTGCGATGTCTTTTTCTGCAAAACATCTAAGTGACTTTCTAGACTTACAAATGTGTATATCATTTGACACAATACTTTCACTTTCGGAACTTATTATTGAGAGATATTTCCACAAATATAAAATGGTGTATGTGCAGGGTATTGAATGGCATTTTTTTATAGGAGCAAAAGATACCGAAAACAATCCCAATATCCCCAATAAGGGCCTCTGGTCCATCTGTAAATGGAACACTGGAATACTGGCCTCTGGAATGCTGTAAAAAGAACAAAAATTGAGGACCCTTCTATATACTGCCAGGGAAGGATCTGAAAATATACAGTTGATCCCAGACCTAAGATGATGGTCCCCCCTTCTTTATGTTGGTTTTATTGGGACATAACCCCATTGTAAGTTGAGGAACATTGCTAAGTATTACTAAGTGAAAAATGCAAGGAGGAAAGCCATTTGTTTAATATGCAAACATTCATGTTAAAAAAAGAATCAAACCTGGAGTCTGTGTTCATATTCACTCACATGTGCATCAAGAAACCTTAATGCACAAGAAACATGGTAGCCGAGGGCAGGAAGTGAGAACTGAGAGGGGGCAAGGAGGGGAGAGGATGCTTCATTGTATATCTGTAGTTTTTTGTTTCAGAATCATGGTCCTATCACCTATTTAAAAATGAAATTGGGGCTGGGGGCAGTGTCTCATGCTTGTGATCTTAGCACTCTAGGAGGCTGAGGCGTGTGGATTGCTTGAGGTCAGTTCAAAATCAGCCTGAGCGAGTGAGACCCCATCTCTATTAAAAATAGAAAAACAGGGTGGCGCCTGTGGCTCAGTGAGTAGGGCGCCCGCCCCATATACCGAGGGTGGCAGGTTTAAACCCAGCCCCGGCCGAACTGCAACAAAAAAATAGCCGGGCGTTGTGGCGGGCGCCTGTAGTCCCAGCTGCTCGGGAGGCTGAGGCGGGAGAATCGCGGAAGCCCAAGAGCTGGAGGTTGCTGTGAGTCCTGTGACGTCACGGCACTCCACCGAGGGTGGTAAAGTGAGACTCTGTCTCTACAAAAAAAAAAAAAAAAAAAAATAGAAAAACATTTGGCCTCGGCAGCAGGCGCCTGTAGTCCCAGCTACTCAGGAGACCGAGGCAAGGGGTTTGCTCAAGCCCAAGAATTTGAGGTTGCTGTGAGCTATGATGATGCCACAGCACTCTATCCAGGGTGATGGATTAAGATTCTGTCTCAAGGGTGGCACCTGTGGCTCAAAGGAGTAGGGCGCCAGCTCCATATGCCGGAGGTGGTGGGTTCAAACCCAGCCCCGGCCAAAAACTGCAAAAAAAAAAAAAAAAAAAAAATTTGGAAAAAAATAAAATAGGCTTCAATATACCACCTCCAAAATGTCATGAAAATGGTTGCACCTTTGTATATACAGAGCTTAAACCTGGGTATGAGGATTCTGAACCAGGAGCGGTTGATCAACTACGAACCTGTGTCTGAAATAAAGATATGCAAGAAGCAATGAGATGGGTCTCATTCAAGGAGAGAGAGCCATGCCCCAGGTACTTGTGTAGAAGGGGTGTGACCTCTAGGAAAGAGGGATGCTTCCTGCAGGTGGCTTTGTTTGGAGCAAGCTGAGCGTCCTCTGGTCTGTCAAGAGGCAGTCATGACCACTGTGAATGGGAGTCCTCCGTGGGGGGACCACACAGCCTGAGGCCTGGCATTGTGCATAGCAGGGATAGATGCTTTGTCTGGAGTAGGCCTTTAATCAACAACCAACTGAAATGGAGGCAGGGCCATTCAGATGGACTGTTGGTCCCCAGCACTGTGGAGATGTCAACAACCAATAAGGCAATCAGCAAATAATTCTTGTTGTACTTTGGGGTGCCTACATGGGAATGCTAAAATATATACAGTGACCACACAGGGGTCAACAGAGGGAGTGGTCACATAAAGACCTAGGCCTCCTGTACTGATACGTGCACGTGGTGCATGTCCAGTCAATGAAAACTAGGTCAACTCAAGGAGGTGGTCAGTGCAGGGAAATGGTCAGCTGTGGTGGTTCTGCTGTCCTTTCCTTCTAATGTTTGCATGTGCCTGGGTCCAGAGGCCTTAATGAAAAGTAGCCACTGATGGACATTGTCCTCTTCTTGATTGAAAGGGACACTTGATGAGTTCCTGGCTGCACCTGGAGGAGAGGTGGGGCCATGCCAGCAGCCTAAGTTTCTTTCACAGGGCCCAGGGAAAGGCCACAATTCATATTTCTGAAGGGGCGTACCTTGTAAATTGAAGGGGACAGAATAATGAATGTGGGGGGTCCTTATTGTGGCAGTTGACTGGTTTATTACCGTATATACTCGAGTATAAGCCGAGTTTTTTCCGGCACAAAATCTGTGCCGAGTTCGGGTTTCTCAGCACAAATTTTGTGCCGAAAAAACTTGGCTTATACTCAAGTATATACGATACGTTAAAGGCTCTCTGCTTTCTTTGAAACATACGGGGGTTGGCTGGAAAGCATCAGCCCTGTAAAATAGAGACATACATGGCTGGATACTTTCCAGGCGACTCTTGTATGCTTGAATGTCTGTAATAACATTTTCATTTGAAACTTAGATGACAGGATAACATTATATGGCTTCTACCAAGCATTGGTTTGCCTGCCTCTCAGGGACACACTGTGTGTGACCGTGTGTGATCACTGTGTGTGACCATGTGTACTCACTGTGTGTGGCCATGTGTGATCACTGTGTGTGATCATGCTTCTTCTTTGCTTTGGCAGCCAGGAAGCAGGCAGCCACTTCTCGTGAGCTCCTCCTCCCCACTCTTCTGTGTATGGAGCTGGCCCTGGTGTAGATTTCATGTCAGAGCCTCATCTCTGGGTCTCAGTGTCCTTGTTTCCTCCCTCCCTCTCTCCCTCCCTCCCTCCCTCCCTTCCTCCCTTTTTTGGACAGAGCCTCAAGCTGTCACCTTGGGTAGAGTGCTGTGGCATCACAGCTCACAGCAACCTCCAACTCCTGGGCTCAAGCGATTCTCCCGCCTCCGCCTCCCAAGTAGCTGGGATTATAGGCGCCCACCACAACGCCTGGCTATTTTTTTGGTGCAGCCATCATTGTTGTTTGGCGGGCCTGGGCTGGATTTGAACCCGCCAGCTCAGGTGTATGTGGCTGGCACCTTAGCCGCTTGAGCCACAGGCGCCGAGCCTCCTTCTTATTTCTTATCTACTTCTAATTGATATTTTGTGACGGTATCAATCTATCTTTTTAAGCTTCTTGAAAATTCTCACTGGAACAAGTCAGGGAATGAATAAAATCTTGCCCCCTTCAAAGAAAGATACTAAATGAAAAAACAAAATTCAGTCCCTGAGAAGTACTTTCTAGACGGTTCCTTTGTTTTACAGAGGAGGAACCTGAAATCCAGAGAGGAGATGGGTCTGCTGGAGGTTACTCAGCAAGTGTGTGACTGGCAAGGGGGCCCCCAGGACCCTCTCCCTGTTGGCCCTCTGTTCTCTCACAGACACGGGGGTGAGGTCAGACGTGTAGGAGGTTGGGAGATCTGCGGTCCACGTTGAGGATTGCTTCCGGTCTGCTGACAAAACTACACACCCAATCATCCTAAGACAAGCTGCCCATCTTCTTTAAATAGATAGGTTTTCCCATGGGCAAGCCTTTCTAGGAAAAAGGGGTTTCTAGCTATTGCTCTACCCGCCCCACTATCTTCAGTTTTCCTCTGGCTTTAACAGGGGCCACTAACCAACCCACACTTGGCATTTCTGTTAACCCTTAGAGTGCGCTGAGCTTGTTCATGCTGTCCCTTCCCTGTAACAAGCCCTCACCCCCCCTCACTCACCTTCCTCACCTGCTAATTCATGTTTGCCCTCCGATTTTACCCCAGGCATTATCTCTCTGTGGAGTTTGTTTCCATAATGTACAGAGTATGCCCATATCTGTGTTAAAAGTCACCTAAGATTTCTCTGGGTTTAAAATTTATCCTTCCTTCACGTGAACCTAATCTCTTTTTGTTCCTTATCTGTGTTTTCAATCCTGTTGTGCTTATAATAAAATGTAACCCTGATATTTGGCAAAATGAATGGTTCATATATTTCAGTGAGGTGATACTGAATACTATTAATAACCATGCTTGGAGTTTAATATGAGTTTTTGCTCATGAATAATTACCCTGATTGTGGTAATAAATCAAAGTATGGATAACAAAGGTTAACTGACTATTCTAAAAATGCCAGAGTTCCCAGCCTACGCTGTGTTTTTTATCTGCTGGACTTAGAATAGTTCTTTGGGTTTTAGGAGAAAAAGAGAGCCTGCTCTCAGATTAGAAACCTTACATTAGATTCACTCTGTAACCTAAAAGGAAGGCTAGATTAAGAGTATTTACATGTGAGTCTGCAACGCAGACAAACTCTCAGGATGTCCAGCATATACCTCCAGCTCTGCAGCCTGTGGGGGAGCTGGCGTCTGCCTGTCCCTCGAGGGAGGCAGCAGGGGCGTTCACGCACCAGCTGGGCAGCCTAGTCCTTGAGCCTGGTTCCTGGGCTCGGAGGGTGTAGAGCAGCACTCCCCACGTGTCCATGTTCATGCACATCCCCTGGGCATTTGTTCTGGTGCAGATGCTGCTCTCGGGTGGGACTGGGGCTGGGCCTGAGATGCTGCATTTCCTACTAGGGCCCCCGTGACTTGGATGCTGCTTGTCTGTGACCGCACTGCGTGGCAGAGGGATGGGAGACAATTGTTCTCACTGCCAAAACTTTCCTTGCCTTCCTCTAGGGAAATCTTCCTTTCTAATTCCAGCCATGACCTTCAGGAGTAAGTGTTCATATTCTTGTATTCCTCAGCCTCGCAGGCCATAGTCAGCTGTTCTAGGAGCCAATCAGAATCTCCCCTGGTATTTTGGACTTGGAATCAGAGCAATGTGGTCATAGGTCCTCTCTGTGGAGCCCTTTCTAGCCCATGGAGGTAATTAATCAAAGATGAGGGGCAGAGAGAGAATCCCAGGGCTTCCAAAGTCCTTGGTTCCAATTGTCCCTAATGTAGGAAAAGGGATTCTTTTTCCTTTTTCCTTTTTTTTTTATTGTTGGGGATTCATTGAGGGTACAATAAACCAGATTGCTGATTACATTTGTTAAGCAAAGTCCCTCTTGCAATCGTGTCTTGCCCCAAAAAGGTGGCACACACCAAGGCCCCAGCCCTCCCTCCTTCTTTCTCTCTTTGCTCTCCCCTTCCCCCACCCCCACTGTGACCTTAATTGTCATTAATTGTCCTCATATCAAAATTGAGTGCATAGGATTCATGCTTCTCCATTCTTGTAATGCTTTTCTAAGGATAATGTCTTCCATTTCCATTCAGGTTAATACAAAGGATGTAAAGTCTCCATTTTTGTAATGGCTGAATAGTATTCCATGGTGTACATATACCACAGCTTATTAATCCATTCCTGGGTTGGTGGGCATTCAGGCTGTTTGCACATTTTGGCGATTGTAAATTGAGCTGCAATAAACAGTCTAGTGCAAGTGTCTTTATGATAAAAGGAATTTTGAAAAGGGATTTTTTAAAAAACAGTATCATGACCTTCGGGCTTATGTTACCAGCTCTGGCGACCTAGTGCACTTAGGTAAAATGCATCAGGCACTCAGCACATGTGTGTCTCTATTGTTAGCCCCTGGACGTACAAAGAAGAATAACCCATCCCTGACGGGGTGGAACACACATTTCCCTAGAGTGTCATGTGCAGTGGCGAAGAGGCTGTGGAAGCCCTGAGGAGCGAGCGCCTGACGCAGTCGGGTGTGTGGGTAGGGGTCTGGTTCAGGAAAGGTTTTCTAGGGATGGATTTCCGCTGATGACTAGGAATCATGTGGGTAGGGTTATGAAATTATTCCAGAGAGAACTTGCTAAGTAAAAGCAAGATGAAACCATGTTAGAAAAACTACAGCTTGTTTAACTGGGGGCTGAAGAAGCAGGTGATAGAAAGCCTTGTAGGCAACACTTTTTTCTTAAGAGTCATGTGCATTTGAAAGCAACAAAACAATAAACTTGAATCTCTGATTATCCCCCCAATACTTAACTGTCTGGCAGATTCCCGTTCATAACCGTCCCTCCTATGCTCCCTTAAGTGGAAAATTTGTCTTTGGATGGAAGTAAAAACAAACAAACCTGATGTGCTTTAAATACCAAAATCTGTTTAAGTAACACAGAGGTTGTGACATCCGTTGACAAAGTCGGGAAGTTCAAAGCCTGGCGGCCAACGCGTTGCGCTGGAGTTCTGCTGTTGTTGGCACCCTGCGCCTGTGGTGGGGCCTGGTGTTTGTTATTCAGGTCTGTGTGAGGGAAGAGGCATTCCTCACATGACACGGTCTTCTTTGGAAAAAAATCTGCATTTTTGAAAATGCTTTTTAAAAACAAGAACAAAAATTGGTAGGACAGGGAGTGGCTGTTGGTGGGACAGGTCTTCTTGAATGGCAAGTTCCAAGAATAACTTGAATTTTTTTTTCATGGGCAGATTTTAGCCATTTTGAAAGTTTTTTTTTTTTTAATTTAAATTTATATTTATTTATTTTAAATAGTCTCATTCTTTCACCCAGGGTAGAGTGCTGTGGCATCATGGCTCACAGCAACCTCAAACTTTTGGGCTTAAGAGATCTCCTTGCCTCAGCTTCCCATGTAGCTGGGACTACAGGTGCCTGCCACAATGCTCAGCTAGTTTTTTGTTTTTGCTTTTGTTTTTTAGTAGAGATGGGGGTCTTGAACTCCTGAGCTCAAGCAATTCAGCCTCCCAAGTGCTAGAATTATTGGGGTGAGCCACCATGCACAACAGTTTGTTTTTTTTTTTTAATGTTTATGATTTTATTGACTTTTTTAGGAGAACAAATGTAATATATTTGTGAGACTCTTATGCCTCGGGCAATCTTGTATTGAAGGTAGCTGAAGACCCGGAAGGGGTCAGAGCACATAGTGGCTGCCCAGGTAAGCACACTGCAGGCTTGGTAACATTTGGGACCAGACTCTCACTTCTGGAGTGTTGAGAGTTGATCTTATCCCATGACCATGGAGTGAGATGCACTGGGATTGATCTCTGCTGCTTGGAGGAGAGGACTGTTTGATGCAGCAGGAGATCAACCCACCTGCAGAGGTGGGGCAGGTGGCCCACACTTAAAGCCTTGCAGCATGAGGCCTTCTGCTCCCTTTTCTGAAGCTGAAGGCAACAGAAGAAGGGGGATGGCTAGAACTTAGGAGCCTCCCAAGGTGTGTGCAAACCTAAGGGGCTATTTTTGTAGAGACTGGCTCGGAAGGTACAGCTGGGCATGGGTCGTACGTAGCATCCACTGGCATAATAGTTAACTTCAGCTCTGAAGGTGGCAGGGGAGGGACACAGGGCCAGAAATTCAGGTAACATCAGTACTCAGACAAAATGCCCTCCTGGAAGGTCAGTCGTAGGACTCTGGGGTGTAAGTCAAGACCAACGACTGGCCAGAGCTAACCAGGCAGGAAAGCTCCCCTCCCAGGGTTGGAGATCAGAGTTGAGGGTAGAGCTTGAAGAGGGAGACTGGTGCAGCTCTAGTCAGGACCTTAGCAAAGTCCCACTCTGTGGACCAGGTGGCTGTGGGTGGTTGGGGTGCAGTGAGAGAGTGGGGAGTGGAGAGGGCTGCTCCTAACTGCAGAAGAGGCGGTTTCAACCTCAGGGCTAATGCCTGAGGGCCCCATGCCCTGAGTCTCACCACCAGGGTGATCGCTCAGAAACCCCAGGTACAAATGTCAAAATCAGTGCATCCCACAGCCAGTGCTTAGCAAGTGATGAGAGAAGCAGAGACATGCATGCGTGGGTACAGTTCATGCTTGCCTGTAGAATTACTAGTTCATGAGCAGTTTGGCAGGTGGTGACCTTGTCATAAAGTAGATGTTAGGAATTATACTTCTTCATCCATGTGCACACACAGACACATAAACTCTGCACTGCATAAGCCTCCACAGTATTCCAGAGTCTCAAGAGGCTTTTCCTATTTTACCCTTTGTTTTTTAACTCTTACTTTGTCCTTGGTAATAAGAAATTCTGTTTCTGTGTCGAGACTGTATGTTCCTACATATGTTTCAGTGCAAATTTTAAGCTTTCGAGGACACGAGAACCTCTCTCTTAGAGCCTACTCTCTACTCTGGGGTGAGCCAAAAAGAAGTGAGTGGAAACCTGTCACCCTGGTCCCTGGCGGGGCTGGGATGGCTCCGAGTCTTTGATCGCAGGAGTTCACAATCTGGAGAGGGGGGATAGGCTTGTGAACAGATTGGAGACCAATAGTTACAACAGTAGCTAGCAAGTGAGGCTGGGGAGAGACGAGGGCAGCCTTTCAGAAGAGTCTCTCCAGAGGCCTTGGACGTTTGTCAGGCAAAGCTGGGGGCAGGGGAGGGAAGAATTAAAAATCAGGCAGAGAGGAAGAAATGGATCATATATGTATGTGCGTGTGCCTAGGCGTGTGTGTTAAAATAATTATGAGGTTTACCATTTTAGCCATAGAACTGGACAGTTCAGTGGCAGTAAGTACCTTGATGTTGTGTACAAATGACCACTGTTTCCTCCCGTTTGTGTTCTTCCCAGAGTGAAACTGTGCACATGAAACAGGAACTCCCCATTCCTTGCTCACCTCAAGCCCTGGCAGCCACCTTTCTACTCTCCGTGAGTGTGACGACTCTGAGTAACTCCTGTGTGGAATCCGTGTTTTTCCTGGGCATCAGGCTTGTTTTACTCAGCATAACTTTTTCTAAGTTCATCCATGCTGTAGCGTGAGGCAGAATTTTGCTCCTTTTTAAGGCTGGACGGTGTTCCATCGAGGTCTGTACCGCGTGGTGTCTGTCCATTCTTCCCCCAGGGGACACTCAGTTGTTTCCAGGCTTTGGCTGTTGTGACTAGTGCTGCAGTGAACACAGAGCTGATGAAGTCTCTGTTTGCAGTGGGTTCTTTTAAAAAAAAAAAAAAAAAAAAAAAAAGCTGGATGGGCCAGGCGTGGTGGCTCACACCTGTAATCCTAGCACTCTGGGAGGCCAGTGGATTGTTTGAGGTCAGGAGTTCGAGACCAGTCTGAGCAAAGATGAGACCCTGTCTCTAAAAATACTCAGGTGTTGTGGTGGGCACCTGTAGTCCCAGCTACTCGGGAGGCTGAGGCAAGAGGATCACTTGTGCCCAAGAGTTTGACTTGCTGTGAGCTATGATGCTACAGCACTCTACCAGAATGAGACTCTGTCTCAAAAAAGAAAAAGAAAATCTAGATGGCGCTTGTAGGGTGGAGTTTCTGGCTGTGGAAGAAGGATGACCTTGCGTGAGGACCTTGTTTCTACTCCCGGGGGCACGGTCTTCTCACCTGTGAGCTAAGGTGACTAAGGGAAGCCTTTCTCCCACCTCTTCTGTTTTGCCCCAGGTGCAGGTGACTGTGTGTGGGAACGTCTGTGCCCATCCGTGGCACGCTCAGCCACTCCAGTCCTCTGCTCCTCCTCAGTAGGATTAGGGGATCCTGGGTGTGAGCAGATTTCACATCTGCACTTTCAAGTGTACAGAAAGCTCTCGCTCTGCTGAGACATGAATTAGAACCTTAATCCTGGTGAGGGCAGTGTGTGGGGGCGAGTCCTTGGTGGGAGACAGGCTGTTCCTTGTCCTTTCTTATAAAGTGACTTTCAAGAAGTGGCTGTATGTGTGTGTGTGGGAGAGAGTGAGAATGCCCCCACAAGGAGAGCTGGCTGCCGGGGCTAGTGATGGAAGTGAAGGACAGAGGAGAAGCCTGAGAAACTGCTGGTTCTCATCAAATGGACACACAAGTGGCCTGGTGACCCCACAGCAGCTCCCCAGCTCCCCAGCAGGACAAATGGGGAGCTACATGTTCTCTACAGAAACAGGACAAACCCATTTGTAAACTTCCAATGAGCGTCTCAGCCAGCAGAGAACTTGCTCGTTGAGCAATAAAACTTTAGAGAAGTTTGAAGAGCTGGGTCGGGAGAAAGACAGGAGGCTGTACAAACATTTCCAGGAAGCAGCAGATGGCAAAGGCACCAGCGTGGCTGCTGAACCAACCCCTTTTCAAGTAAGGGCTGGTTTGAAAATTTTAAGACATGTTTTTCTTGGCAAAAAGTGCAGTTAATAGGAATAAGCAGGCCAGCTGCCTATCTCACGGCAGACAGGAGTCCTCCTAAGTTAAAGGAGCTCATGGAGAACAGAGGCACGAGTCCCAGGCTGTGTGTGTCTCAGTTCATGGGGAGGCTGGACTAAGAGTCATGTGAAAGAAGCAATCCGAAAATAAGGAGAGCTCCCACCAAAGAAGGCCTTGACGAGCTGGTGCAAAAGAGATGAAGGCAATGGTGAAGAAATAGAAAAGGCAAGTTGTTTTGTTTTGTTTTCTTGACAGTCTCCATCACCCTGAATAGTGTCATAGCTCACAGCAACCTCTAACTCTTGGGCTCAAGCAATTCTCTTGTCTCAGCCTCCCAGGTAGCTGGGACTGCAGGCACCTGCCACAACACTCGGCTGGTTTTACTATTTTTAGTAGCGATGGGATCTTGCTTTGCTCAGACAGTTCTCAAACTCCTGGGCTCAAGTGATCCACCTGCCTCAGCCTCCCAGAAAGCTAGGATTACAGGTGTGAGCCACCATGGCCAGCCAGCAAATTGGAATTTTCATAAATTGAGTGATTTCAACACTTGTTGTTTCAACATCTGTTCCATTACACCAAGCTGCTGATGCAGCTAACATTCGTGAGTAGGATGGAGCCTTTTTCATCTAGTCCAAGAAACATATCCCCATTGGCACTATCCCAGGAACTGTTAAAGAAGTTGCAAAAGGAAAGAATGATGAACAAGATAGTTGACTTCAGAAGGAAAGAATAAGAAGAGAAAAATGACAACGAAAATAAGAATAAAAAGGAAAGTAATAAAAACGTTCACAAACAATGTAAATAATATTCCTCCAAACAGCTAAGTGCTTAATGAATTAGAAAATCTAGATGAAATACATTTTTGGAAAAGTGAAAATGTAAAACTTGAAACAAAGAGAGAAGACTTGATTAAGACAATAGTTGTTAAAGGCCACCCCTTGATAGAATTTCCAGGTCTAGGGCCTTCAAGTCAGGCTTAACTTTCACAGTCAAGATCATCCTCGTACTTTATAGGATAATAAGCAGGGAAGCGGATGAATGCACTTATGTGGTTAGTATAACCTTGTTTCCAAACCCAGACAATGGCATTCCAGGTAATAACATTTTAGGCCCATTTCATTTGTGACCATAGATGCAGAAATCCTAAATCAAATGTTAAATTTGTAAAGAAAACAAATAAGGGACAGTTGTCATTCATCATGCACTTTAAGGAAAAAAAAGTACTACTCACCACTTTGGGAAATCCCTTTCCCTTTATCTTTTGTGTTCTGCTTTGCAGTTGTCTCTCTGACCCGGTTTCTACTTCTTCATTGCCCCGGAAGATAATACTCAGGTCTTTCCTAAAGTTAACATTTTTGCTGCAAGTCAGTAATGTGAGGCAAATAAAAAGTGACCCCAAATTGGTAAACTACAAAGGTTCCAAAACCTCACCAAGTTTATGTCCTGAATATTCTCGATGTGTAGTTCCAGACTTCCTTTAGAGATAGTAAATGAGTGAGGTCCAGGTTCGTCAAACATACTCCTGCCATCTGCTTGTTGCCTTGTCCCCACCTGGAGACCCAAAGAGCCCTCTAGGACAGCACAGGCAGCCCCTGGAGTGACATGCTAGTTGATGTTTCTGAGGCCCTCCAGCCTGAATGCCCCTCATCCCAGCCCCAACATGGTCTGCTGCCCACTTCTTATGGCGAGAAAGCATGTCCACAGGGTTACCTTCCTCATGGAGGCTGCAGAATGCAGAATTATGGAAATAAGAAACATCTTTTCATAAGCAGACATAAGTGTCCTTATAAGTGAGGACAAGGTTGGGCGACTGGTTCACCAACACCCTTGGTGCTTACTGTTGAGAGTCCCCTCTGTTGAGAGTCTGAGCCCTGTGACTGCCATTCCTAAGAGACTTTTCTGGAATTTTTGGCTCTGAGAGAGGTGGAGGGAACCTCTTCCCTCTCCTTCACCTTCTACATATTTGAAAATAATTATTTAACTGCTTCCTTCCCCAGAAAGCACTTGGTTTCCTAGAATATGTGTCCAGAAAGATGAGGCATTAGGAGAGGTGGGAGAGACGGTATGTAGGACAGAGGCAAGGTGTCAGATAAGTTTTTATCTGGAGGATTTGGGAACAGGTTAAGCAGTGTACTTGACTTTGGAGATGAGCTCTGCGCTGCTGAGACAAGATGAAATGAGTATTCTTTTCCCCCTTGCCTGGAGAGGGGTGCAGGAGATGCTGGCTGTGTGCCCCCTCTTTTGTAAGAGTTTGGAAGTTAAATGCTTCTTTGAAGATTCCCACCTCCAAAACATAATAGGACTTGGCCTTTTCTATACCAAATGCTTTGCAGAGAGGCAGCACTAAGTACAGGGAACTCGGAGGCATGTGAGGGAAAGGACAGTAAGTTGGTAGAAACAGCACGCGTCGGGGATCTGGGACTAATGCTCAGCGAGCTTGCGAAAACTGACTTCTCAGAGGTTACTGGAGTCCTGCTGCTCTGATGGCCTCTGTTGGAATTATTTCTACAGGTAATCACAGCTGGCTTATCGACACTGCTGTTCGATGTGATCCTGAGCAGTGCAACTGTGGGATGGTAAGTCTTTTGCACAGAGAGAGGAAGTGCAAATTAATTGTCTGGGTTTCATCAGAATGCTAAGTTTTTTTGTTTGGTTTAAAGACATTTTCTTTAAGACAGGTCTCCCTCCGTCACCCAAGCTGGAATGCAGTGGCACGATCAGAGCTCACTACAGGGGATACTAAGTTTTCCTTTCTCAAATGCTGAAGAAAGGGAATGTATGTTGGGCGTGTGTCTCATCTCCATGTAAATCCTGTGTTAGGGAAGGCTTCTTTTCTTCTTTTTTTGATCTGACTGTGGTGACTGCATTCCTTTCTCTATATCTATTAAGAGTCTTCCCTCTTCCCAGTAGGAGTGCAGGACCTTGGGGTGGAGGAGAGCCAGGGGTCATTCCACACAGCAGATACGGGCACTTTAGCAGAAGGGTTGAGCCAAGGGTGGTGGCGGGAGGGATGGCACACTCAGAACCCGCCTTCTGTAGGACCCCAGGAGGGGATGTGTGGCAATTGTGACAGTAACTCAGGACATACCTCCTGGAGAAGGCCCTGCAGCCCTGAGCCTCCTCCTTAAGAAAACAACAGGCCAACTAGGAACACAGGGTGTGGGCCAGGGTGCCTTCAGGCTCAGGAGACAGGCTTCTGAATTTATAAGGGCCCATGTGCCTCTGGCTTGGAGGCCAGTTGGTTATAACCATATGAAGACCAACATGAAGCAATCATGTGGGTTTCACCTCTGAACTGTCTGCACAAGACCCTGCCCGTTAGAGAGTTAAGAATTTTATTCAGCCCAGATTGCTAATATTCCAACCAATAGGTGTGACAATTCTTGAGGGTATTGGTTGTGGTCTACAGGGGAGGTAAACTGCTCCTTGGGTTTGCTTTCATTTGGCAAAAATACAAGAATGTGTTTTGTGTGGGTTTTTTTTTCTGAGACACAGTCTTACTCTGTCACCATGAGTAGAGTGCCGTGGCGTCATCATAGCTCACAGCAACCTCAAACTCCTGGGTTCAAGTAATCCCCTTGCCTCAGCCTTCCAAGTAGGTGGGACTACAGGCTCCCACCACATGGCTGGGCTAGTTTTTCTTTTTTTAGTAGAGATGGGGTCTTGCTCTTGTTCAAGCTGGTCGCAAACTCCTGAGCTCCAGCAATTCACCCACCTCACGTCCCCCCTCCTCCCCCCGTGTATGGGTGACACACGCCCAACATACATTCCCTTTCTTCAGTGCTAGGATTACAAGCCTGAGTTACTGTGCCTGGCCCAAGAATGTGTTTTGAAACAACAGATTATTCAAGACCAGCCTGAGCAAGAGCAAGACTCTGTCTCTAAAAAATAGCTGGGTGCTGTGGCAGGTACCTGTAGTCCCAGCTACTTGGGAGGCTGAGGCAAGAGAGTTTGAGGTTGCTGTGAGCTATGACATCACAGCACTCTACTGAGGGCGACAAAGTAAGACTGTGTTTCCAAAAAAAAGAAAAGAAAAAGAAATAACAGATTAACACATCTGTTTGTAATACATTTTTAAAAATTCAGAAAAGCATCAAGTAAGAATAAGTCTCTCATCCCTCGCTCCTTCCATCAGTCTTGCCAGAAGTCACCGTGGTTTGGTTTATGGGTGAGAACAGTGCAGTGTTGGTCAGGGCTGTACATCCCAAGTGTGGTGGACACTGGTCGCTGCAGGGAGGGATTAGACTTGGGGGCCCAGCCATGACCCTTTCTGAAATGAAACCGTGTCAGGTGGTGCTCCCCACTCACCCATGAACAAATAGTTTGGTCCCTGGAAAGTCTTTTTTTTATTTTTTATTTTTTTTGCAGTTTTTGGTTGGGGTCGGGCTCAAACCCACCACCCTCGGTATATGGGGCCTGTATCCTACTCCTTGAGCCACGGGCACCATCCCTTGGTGAGTCTTTATGTGGGTGCCAGGCTGGTGACACAGAGCTCTTCCCCTGCTCTGCCTAAACCAGGGCTGGGCATGTTATATGGAATAATTCATATTTGTTGTTGCTGTTTCCTGGTCTCCTGTCCTTTGTTTTTGAAAGAAAAACAAGCCTACATCCCCTTCAAGATAGCTTATTCCCATTATCTTGAAGATAACGTTTGGATAGACTATTTGGCTGGCAGATTTTCTCCCTCACCAAGTAACACTATAAAACTGAAGTGCAGACAAGTTTTAGAATAGGTCTTTACATCTCTCCAGGAAAGAAAAAGCATATTACTGCTTAGCTTTGCTCAAGTAAAAGCCTGTTTCTAGAAAGCATTTTTTGCCATGTGTATCATCAAAGAAACCCTGACAGCTGGCTCCCTCCCATTTTCTATCAGTTTGCAAGTTAGAGCCACTGAGTTGTCACCTGTGTGACCCCAGGACCACAGTGCTGGCTGGTGGGGGCCGGCGCTGGTGCCTGAGTATGCCCAGGGCAGCCGCCGATCTCCCAAGACTTCTTGTGGATAATGCCCCCGGGTGCTGTCGTAGCCCCAGAGACAAGTGTTATTTTTAACATCAGTTGCAGTATCCTATGGGTAAAAATGATGGGCAGAACCAGTGGCCCGGTGAAGTGCCATAGTGGGGAAGTCTAGGAGATGAGTGTGCCTGTGAGTGGCCTTGGGCTGGGAGATAGATGCGCATTCAACATACAGACGTTACCAAGAGTCTCATACATGCCAGGAACCGTTCTTGGATAAAAGTCAAAAACTCCCTGCCTCTGTGGTATCTGTGGGGGCTCATCCCGCTGCTGAGGGCAAGCCTGTGTAGACATTCCAGTCATCCCCGACTGACAGGGGGGATATTTTCTGCTCATTGCACTCAGAAAAAGGGGTTCCCGACCTCTCCCAGGAGCTGCCAATGGAACATTTTCTACCTCCAGAAGAAATATGGAAGGAAAAGAAAAATTAGGAAATACTCCCACACTACCTTCTCCTTCCTCCCACTGTCCCCTTCTCTCCCTTTCAATAATAATTTCAATAACCGTGCTTCAGACATTTTGATATTCATATTGTCTCATTTATAATAATCCTCCAAGTTAGCCACATTTTAAAGATGAAGACACTGAGGTTCAGAGACATTAAGTGATTCTCCCAAGACTTTCTAGCTTCTAGATGATGCGACCGGGATTTGAACCTACGTTTCTGTGGTTCACAAGAACTGGTAACAGGTAGAAGCTTGGGAAGGACAAGTGTACGGGCAACTGCCCTGAAGGGTCTTCCTCACCCACGTGATCCTGGGTAAAGAGAGGCTATGATTTGACAGCAAAACAGTGGAGCGCTACCCAGGGCAGGACCGTTCTCATTGGCCTGACTCAGGGCCTGACTCTGCAAACCAAGAATATCCAGTGGAACATTTTAGGGCAAAAGGAAATCTCGTTGTCTTCGGTTTTTCATATTATAGCTATAATTTTAACAGTGAGTTAGAAATATTTATTGAGCGACTGCTATATGCAACTTCTGTGGGAAGCCACCAAGACGTATAAGATATTATCCAACCCTTAAGGGAGGGCTGAGGAAAGAGAAGTCTAAAAGGTAAATCGTGGGACGGACGAGAAGATGGAAGGAGGCAGAGGGGACGGGAGTACTTGGAAGGAGAGACCTGGGACTGCCATGAACTGGGCCTTATGCACAGGAGAGAGGCTTAGCGAGGCTGAGGGCTGGGGGGTGGAGAGGACTGGGCCCCTCTTATCCAGGAAGACGGGGCAGAAGGTGCCAACAGTGAGACTCCATGATTTGTAAGCAGAGCTGGGGCTGGGGGGCAGGGAGCTGACCCTGACCTTGCTCCATCTGTGGAGGGGTGACACAAATAGAAGGCAGGTTGATGTCCCAAATCCCTTCTGCTCAGAGAAGAGACATTTATATATATGATATAAATATGATTATTTGATATTATTATTGAGACTCTTCCCCAAATTTCTATATCCTTAACCTATTTCATGTTAGTCTAAATTACTGACAATATTTTTCTTTCTTATAAGTAAGCTTTCAATGACCATATTTTGCACAGAATTTCAAAATGAACCAAATGAGTATGAGAACTGAGTCCAGGTGTGGTGGTTCACACCTGTAATCCTAGCACTCTGGGAGGCTGAGGCAGGAGGATTGCTTGACCTCAGGAGTTTGAGACCCACCTAAGCAAGAGTGAGATCCTGTGTCTACTAAAAATAGAAAGAAAAAAAAAAAGCCAGGTGTTGTGGCAGATGTCTATAGTCCCAGCTGATATCTATAGTCCCAGCTATATGGGAGGTTGAAGCAGGAGGATCACCTGAACCCAGGAAGCTATAAGTTAGGCTGACACCACTGCATTCTAGCCTGGGCAACAGAGACTCTGTCTCAAAAAAAAAAAAGTGAGAACTGTGAGCTCTCTGGAAAGGAAACGCTAAGTCAGAATATTAAGAAGGCAGGGGTCTACAAGAGGCCGTGTGGCCAGGCTGTTTCACATCCTGTGAACTTTATGGTATGCCTTGAACAAAATGGAAAGAAAGGCTGAGTGTACCCAAATCAAGGAAACAGAATGTGTGATTATTGCAAAAGGAACCTTGACTTTGGAATTTCCTGGTTTTTGAAAGCTCTTGAGGTTGAAGATGGTGTGTTTTCAGCCTCAAAGAATTTTCCAACCACAAAGTGAACCACCAGAGAGGAACAGACTGTGCTTTGGTTTTTCTGTCTTGCACAGAGCTGGTCTACCTTGTCTGTGCACCGGGTGTGTGGGAGATGGTGGGCTGAGCAGCTCTCAGAGCCCGGGGCAGCCTGCCCCTATTGCATGAGAGTTTCTACTGATACACGGGGGCTGCAGGCCTGGTTTGTTTGGACTTACTGTGTTTGCCTGGACAGTTATTGTTTCTTGTGTTTTGCTTCTCAAATTTTAAATGAGTCCTTTATATCTAGAAATTGGGTACTTTCCTCATACAAGTCCAGATTTCCAGATTCGTTTGCACATGTGGAACACTTGCACAGCAGCAGTTTCTGGAATGAGTGGAGGCTGATCCCCTCACGTGGACTTGCACACTTCAACACAGTAACGCTTCCACCACCCCAGGTCCAGCTGGGCCTGGAGGACCCTGCCCCAGGAGATGTCCCGGCATCCATTTGTTTGTATTTTCATCTATTCCACAAAAGTACAAGGCTGGGTTCTAAGACAGTCCCTGACTCCATTGACATCGCCGTGTAGAGGATAAGTATTCAAATATATGTCATTATCCTCCTCTGGGGTGTGCAACAGCTTCGCTGCACACAACAGGCCGTGTGAAGTAGGATTTCTCACCCTCAGTGCTATTGATATTTGGGGCCAAACAATAACCCACTACATGTCAAGAGCACCCTGAGTTGCAACAACTAAAAATATCTCTAGTCATTGCCAAATGTCCTGGGGAGGAGGAGGGGAAGAAATCACCCAGTGGAGAATCAGTGGTCTTCATGAGGGCTCATGGAGAAAATACCATTTGAAATTTCAGCAGGATCTTAAGGGCCTTGCCCGTCTCCTAATTAGAGATGTGGATCAGTGCGTGAGCCAGGTGCTCATGGTCCCTCCCATCCATCTCCATGTCTGTGTCCAGCTCTGTAGGTGCCTCCTGTGCTGAGTGGTGGTGGCTGTGCAGGTGCCATCTCACCCACCAGGCTGGGAGCAGCTCCAGGGGAGAGAACATGTTCTGTTCGCCTGTGTATCTCTGTGTACTGACTGAATCAACAGTCAGTAGCATAGCTCTGTGTACTGACTGAATCAACAGTCAGTGGCATGCCCTTAAGATACTGTATCAAAGAACAATTACAGGGTCAGGTGGGGTGGCTCATGGCAAAAGTGAATGGAACACGTTCTCTCTTGAGCTGCTCCCATCCTGGTGGGTGAGATGAAATCTGCACAGCCACCCCTCACCCAGCATGGGATGCGCCTACAGAGCTGGGCACAGACATTAAGACTCCCAGCACTTTGGGAGGCCAAGACAGGAGGATAGTTTGAGGCTAGGGGTCCAAGACCAGCCTCAGCAAGAGGGAGACCCTGTCCCTGCTAAAAATGGAAAAAGTAGCCCCGTGTTGTGGTGGGTGTCTATAGTCCCAGGCACTCAGCAGGCTGAGGCAAGAGGATTGCTTGCGCTCAGGCATTTGAGGTTGCTGTGAGCTGTGATGACTCTGTAGCACTGTAGCCAGCGCAACAGAGTGAGAACCTATCTCAAAAACAAAAAAAAAAAACCAAAAAATGATTAAAATCTTCAGTACCCAATGCTGGTCAATTTTTAAAGTCTTTAATTAAAAACAACTTCTCTTATTCAGCCAATTATAAAAACAATTATTTCTAACCTAATTTTAAATATCCAGATTCGTTTTTAATTAACAGTTTTGTGGTATGTATTGATATTGATTTACCTCTATTTCAAAATTTCAGCAAAGCAGATTGAACACATACCCGAGAGAGCGCCTGTGAGCAGAATCCCCGTCAGGTAGAATTAGTGGTGGTACATCCTCTGAGAATCCCCTTCTGTAGACCAGGAGAGTCACCCTTCTCTTCGGATAGTTTAGGTATGAGGAGAGAAAGGAATAACCCAACTCAACTTTTTGTTCTAAGGATTTCCTGATCCCCTTCTCCCTGATGTCTTCTCCCTGTAATTTTAGGAGACTTCATGGAGATTGCCCAATTCTATGTACAGGAAGAATAAATTTAGGGATGGATAAAGAACTTCCCCCAGCATTCTCCAGAACCCCTTTAGGGATGCAGTGTCTGAAATTTATCAGTTTTCCATATGAATTAAAAATGTGAAACCTCCTCTTTATCATGCTAGGGATGGCCTTCTCAATAATGACTGCTCACTGCCTCTCGAATTTGATCACAATGTATCAGATTATAAGTTGTCCCTCATCAAAGCCTGAGGGGATGGGACATCGAGCAGATACGTTTTGGTGAGGAAAAAAGCAAAAAAGTTTGGAATATAGGTGGGAGAAGGGGAGAAAATATAAAATTCAGACATTCATTGAATACGTATTTGGTGTGCGGCATTAGGTGTGGCACCTGCAGCCTGGAAAGGGACACAGTCTCTGTCCTTGGTCTGGTGGGCACAATAGGAATTAATTGAATGACCACTGTAACACATGGACAATTGAGATGGGGCCTTTGGTCCCCCACAGGAGAAAAGAGAAAAGCTTTTCAGAGAGATGCTGAAAGTAAACCTCTGGAAGAGAAGCTAACAGACCCTTCTGGCCGGGCGTGCTCTGCGATCTGATGTTTACGCCTTAGTTACATGAAGTTAGTTCATTTCAGGAATGACGGGGATTACAAGATTTGCAAACAGTTCAGTCAAGCCCTGACTTAAATAGTTGTAATGCGATTAAGATTCCTAGAGCCCGTGTCAGCTTTTCCTGCTGTTTAGAAAACATCAAAGCTCACCTCCCTGGAGCTCCGAACAGTACACTGAACCAAAGTTTGTTTTCATCTCAGCATTTGCTAAGCTGCTTTGGTGTTTCACAAAATAGCTCTGCCCCGGGATGAAATGCAAGGTTATTACACCCCAGCATTGTTCCGAGGCTGTGGGAGTAAGGTGGCAGAGGGCCAGCCACTACCCGGTCCTCTCCCTGGTGATTAAGGAGGATTAGTGGAAAGTGTGGAAAATGAGCCCTGCTTACATTTGCAAAAGTAAAACCCTTTAAACCCCAAGCACCATGCAGCCCTTACACCCGGGCACAGGGACTCTGCACTTGCTCAGGGATGTGACAGGCTTGTGTCTGCATTCGTGAGGGATGTTGGGGAAAGAGTGGCCTTTTAAAAGGAAGGGCCCAGTCTTGAGAGGTGAGCCCGTCTGTGTATGAAAAGAATGGTCTCCCTGTCATAGCAATGCCTTGTCTTGTCTTTTTTTTTTTTTAGATTAATGCAAGGGCACATTAGGTTACATTGAATTAGGTTACAGAGTATTTGTTAGGGGAAGTCAAAGTTGTAGCTGAGCCCTTCATGCAGGAGGTTTGCCCATTAGGTGAGAGCTTACCGATCAGCCCCCTCCCTCCCCCACTCAAATTTAATGTGTTTTTCTCTCTGTGGGCACATATGGTTCATCTGCTGGCGTCATACTAGTGTTGAGTATGTTGGATACTTGCTTTTTCATTCTTATTATACTTTACTAAGGAGAATGTTCTCCAGCTCCATCCAGGTTAATACAAAGTCTCTATCTTTTTTGTGGCTGAATAGTATTCCATTGGTCTATCTATACCACAGTTTATTAATCCATTCATGGACAGATGGGCACTTGGGTTGATTCCACATCTTGGCGATTGTGAATTCAGCTATGATGAACATTTAGTGCAAATGTCCTTGTGGTACATTGATTGTTTTTCTTCTTGGAAGATACCTAATAATGGGATTGCAGGATTCAATGGGAAGTCCACTTTTAGCTCTTTGAGGATTCTCCATACTTCTTTCCGAAGAGGCTGTGTCAGTTTGCAATCCCAGCAGCAGTGTGAAAGTGTTTCCTTTTCTCCACATCCCCGCCAGCATCTGCAACTTTGGGACTTTGTGATGTGGGCTAGTCTCAAGTGGGGTTGATTTGCATTTCTCAGATGATTAGAAACAATGAACATTTTTTCATGTGCTTTTGACCATTCAACAGATATGTCTTTTCCAAAGGGGAGAAACCATAGAGCTCTGCAGCTCCTGGGAATCTGAACCAGACCCCAACTTCACAAAGAGGTCATGTTTTTGAGATACGGTCTTTTGGAACTCGGACCATGGTTATCAGTGATGAGTATAGATCTAGGAAAGTCCTCAGATATTAATTACTTATTTATTTTGAGATAGTTTCCCTCTCTGTGGCCCTGGGTAGAGTGCCATGACATCATCATAGCTCAAAGAAACCTCAAATTCCTGGCCTCACAGGATCCTCTTGCCTCACCCTCCCAAGCAGCTGCAGCTGGGACTGTAGTTGTGTACCGCCACACCCAGCTAATTTTTTTTTTAGTAGCATCCAGGTCTCTCACTCTTGCCCAGGTTGGTCTCCAGCTCCTGAGCTCAAGCAATTCATCTGCCTCGGCCTCTCAGAGTACTAAGATCACAGACGTGAGCCACCATGCCTGACCCAGACATTTATTAAGTTCATAACATAGACACTAATTCCAAGTACATTGCTGTGAGTTAGATAGAATCAATCAATTTAGCATCATTCTTTAGTCTGCGGGAATGTACACTCTAACTTGGAGCTATGACAGGAGGTGTCCACCTCCCTGGTCCCCCCTCCTCTCCATCACATTTGCTTAGTGGGTGGGGGACATCCTCCTAATCCTCTGCGCCACCACGTACATGATGACTGGCTCCTTCACGAGTGCTCCTGTTGCCCTCACCCAGGAGGAGATCGTGGTGGCTGGGGAGATTTTCCCAGCTCTAGAGTGATGAAGGCATATATTCGTTCTCTCTCCAGGGGCAGAACTTGGGCTTGCAGGTGAGGTTCTAAGAAGCCACTGTAGACTTGATGTGAAGACAGGCTGGTCCATCAGTGCTAAGAGGAACTGTGTCTCGGTCAGTCCCCAGCCAACACAGTGGCTTCCTCCGAGGAGATGCCTACAGACACTTGCGTGAGCCCAGGGACTGGAGCGCTCATTAGTGGGGCAGACATGCTTTGCACAACAGGACGTGCCCCTCACTCAGCGTCTTCAGGCCTGAGGACCACTGAGCTGCTCTGGGAGAGCAGAAAGTAATCGTATTTGATGGATTGTCCATTGTAGGCCAAGTACAGGGTGGCTCACTTCTGGTGTATTATTTCTAAGCCTTACAGTGACTGTCGGATGTGATCGTCTCATGTGGCACAGATGGGGAAACAAAGGCTGAAAAGCATACACAGAATCACCTAGCTAACAAATGCCTGAGCCAGAACTTGAACTCAGAGCTGCCTGATTCTCGTTTGTTTTTATATTTTCACACATAGTCAACTCATTTCTATACTAAGTGGAAAATGGCACAAGTCACCTATATGTCAGGGTCACCCACGGAAGGGACATTTTTCACTGGTAATGTAATGTGGACATCATATGTGCACTTCCTATGTTCCGCCCCCCAAACATGTTAGAACTATGAAGTTGGTGTGGCCCTAATGTGTGTGTGTTGTGAATGAGCGTACAGAAGAACTGGGGTGTTGGGTGGGTGGAGAGAGAGTACAAGAAGGACAGGGTCCAAATGAAAGAACTGCTGGCGCCTCTGAAAAGGGGCATTTCCCCCATCAGGGACCCAACACCGTGATCCTTTGAGATGGCATAGCCCTGTGTCCAAAAGAATGGCAAGATTCAGATAGACACCAGACTGTCTACTGAGAGATTTAAAATAGAAAGTAGAGAGACCTTTGGGTGTCTTAAATTTTAGGCATGTTAAAATATGCAGCTCTTCTTTTCTCACTGTCTCTAATTCTCCCACAGCTTTTCCATTTTCAAATCACTGACCATATTTCTTTCTGGGCTGGTGGGAAATTCAGAATTCCTCATTTGTATTTTCACCTTTAAATGTTCTGTCAGTTGAAAGGAAATGCAAAGATTCTGAGACTGTCACCTTCCTGATTTTAAGGTTACGAACACCTGCATGATTGCATATTCATCAGCCTTGCTTAGTAAAAAGCATCAGTGGGCTCTGCAGGAGGCCTTCCTAATGTGTCTCTGCAGGAGCGCATCACCCCCACCAGGTCGGGATGAACAGGACATGTCACCTTCTTCCCTGAGGGTCAAGTCCACCGGGGCAGTCCCTGGGCTCAGCCTGGCAGCATGGCTGGTTACAGTCTCAGAACGAGTCTGTGGTCTGAGGGTGCCAGCAGCTCTGTCGGCCCAAGGGGTGAGAGCTAACCTTGTGTTGTTGTTTGCAGCCTTCTGCTCGGTGGACTTGGAGAGGCCTTGCTGGTTTTCTCAGAGCAGAGGGGCTCCTGAAGAAGACAGTCAGGAAAAGGAGACCGCCAGGTTGGTTGACACTGAGGGTCAAAGCTCTGGCCTCGTGGCTCCTTTTCGAGTGGTTCAGAAAGAGGAACACAGGGCGGTGATGCCAGGTGGGCAGCACCATCGTCTTGTGTCCACCCTGACTCGGTTGAATGGGCTGGTGATAATGAGGAGAGTGCTTCCTAGGGTCTGGGTCACGCCTTCCCACCTGAGACCCTTCCTCAGTCATCTTGTGGGCGTGGCTCTGCTCACCTGCACTGACCTGCAGGCCTCTGGATACCAGGCACCCTCCACCACTTAACACTGCTGTGAAGTGGCCCTGAAGTGTTTTGTCGTATTTTTCTTTTCATTAAAAAAATTTCTTTTACTACTATTATTATTATTTTGCAATTAGGTCTTACGCTGTTGCCCAGGCTGGAGTGCAAGTAGCAGAATCATAGCTCACTGCAGCCTTGACTTCCCGGGTAGCTGGGACTGCAGGCAGGTAGAGATGGGGTCTCACCTTGTTGCACAGCCTGGCCTCAAACTCCTGGCCTCAAATGATCCTCCCACCTTGGCCTCCCAAAGGCCTGGGATTGCAGGCCTGAGCCACTGTGCTCAGCCTTATTTTTATTTTTAAAATGGCAGACAAAATGGTATGTATTTGTCATGTAAAGTATAATGTTTTGAAGTGCGTGTACTTTGTGGAATGGTTAAATCTAGCTAATTAACAAATGTATTACCTCACATAGTTATTTCTGTCGTGAGGTTTTGTACTTTTAGTTTTGTTCTATATTTTTATATCTTTGGAGTCTCTGGGGACATCTTTTCCTTGCTTTCCCATTGGCTTCGCCTAGAGCTCACCCCACCTGTGTACAAGCACACAGAGACTTGCTTCTGAGGGCATACATTTATTCCCTGAGAGGGAATTTTGGACCATTTCCTGCCTCTGAACTGCCTTGGGTTCTCGTAAACTTGGCAGGATGTGTATGTACTGTGTTGAGTTCTGCACACACTTTTTCATCCACTATTAGGGTAAGCTGGCAGTAAATGACCACCAGAGGGAATAGGGTTTCTAAGCACCAATGGATGACATCGCTGGACAGATGAAAAATACCAACAATATAACACACACACGCTCTTATGTTTATATTCCTTAACGATTTTAATCCATTTAATTATTTGGTATCTCAGAGGAGGTTTCAAATCATTGAACACTGAAGTACATTTTTTCAGACCAGATTAAAAATTAGATTAAGACGCTAGACAGGCCAGGTGCAGTAACTCATGTATGAAATCCTAGCACTTTGGAAGGCCAAGGCAGGAAGATTGATCCCAAGAGTTTAAGATTGCAGGGGGCTGATGATGCCACTACACTGTACCCAGCGTGACCAAGTGACACCTGTCTCAAACAAACAAACAAAGCCTATACATGCCCCTGTAAGTGTCAAAGGAAAGGAATTTACATTAAGTGGTTATTTGATTCTGAATCCCCCAAGAAAGCTTAAGAAAATAATACTAACTCAATAAACATGTCTGCTCATAATAGGTTTTTCAAATATCTTACTACTTTGTCAGAGAGTTGGTCATTTTGAGGTGACCAGTGAGTTCCCCAAGCAGAAAGCCAGACCCCGTAGTGTCAGGTACCCACATCCCTGGTGGAGACTCCCCTCAGCATCCAGGAGATGTATCTTAAACATTCTCAGCCCTGAGAATAAAGTCAAGTCAGTTAGTGGCCATAGTCCCTGTATTTCTTCTCCAGCTTGTCAAGAAAAGAAAAAGAAAATGAAACAAACAGGAAAGGATTTTGAATATTTGGAACTTGAATACCTTAAATTCATTCTCTCGTCTTTTCCTGGTCTCTGCTTGTCATTTAAGGTAAAAATCTTAAGAGTGACCTTGACACATATATGGTTTTCAACTTGTTTTTCTTCTTCATCTAGGATATCAAACTTTCTGTAGACTGAAGATCAAATAGAATTTTTTTTTTTTTTTTTTTGAGACAGAGTGTCATTTTATCACCCTGGGTAGAGTGCTGTGGCATCGTGGCTCACAGCAGTCTCAAACTCTTGGACACTTGCAGTCTCAGCCTCTGAAGTAGCTGGGACTGCAGGCTCCCACAACACCCAGTTAGTTTTTTTTAGAGACAGAGTCTTACTTTCTCACCCTTGGTAGAATGCCGTGATGTCACAGCTCACAGCAACCTCCAACTCCTGAGCTTAGGCGATCCTCCTGCCTCAGCCTCCTGAGTAGCTGGGACTACAAGCGCCCGGCTATTTTTTTGTTACAGTTTGGCCAGGGCTGATTTTTAACCCACCACCCTTGGTATATGG
Source organism: Loris lydekkerianus (assembly GCA_963574355.1). Taxonomy (NCBI): domain Eukaryota; kingdom Metazoa; phylum Chordata; class Mammalia; order Primates; family Lorisidae; genus Loris; species Loris lydekkerianus. Next base: position 1,945 of record CAUYPK010168036.1, on the reverse strand, counting down.
GACCGGCGCCCTACCCACTGAGCCACAGGCGCCGCCCACTAGTTTCTGTTTTAATAGAGATGGTGTCTCACACTTGCTCAGGCTGGTCTTGAATTCCTGAGCTCAAGAGGTCTATCTGCCACAGACTTCCAGGGTGCTAGGATTAAAGGTGTGAGCCACTGAACTTGGCATCAAACAGAATACTCTTTAGCTTCCACAAAACTCTCTACGACTAAGACCAGTTCTTCTCCACTTGCAGAAAGTGACATCTGTCCAAATGTCATCTTATGCCTATCTTCCCAAGTGCCATTTAAGCAAGTGGAGGTTCCTAAGGCTGGAAGGAACCAGCAGTTATCAGGCCCCATCCTGCTTCCTGCAGGACTGACCTTGAAAACTTTTGCTGAAAAGTTTTAGATTTTTTTTTTTTTTTCTTTTAAAGATCTCTAGTAAGGATGTTTTTGTTGGTTTTTTGAATCGTGTTCCAAATCCTGTTGTTTTTAAAATCTCAAGTCTTTTCCTGCTTTGACACCAGCAAGTAGCGGAGAGGATAAGGTGTTTCTTCAGCGATCTTGCTTCTTTCCGTTTCTATCTGTTCTCAAGCTTTTTTTTTTTTTTTTTTCCTTTAAGCTTTAACTTAACCATCTTTTATGCCCAACTTTGTGTGCTGGGCTGAATGCAAGTGAGCCCAGAGGTCTGAAGGACAGGGCAGCCCTCATCACTGTGGTCCCCCAGCTCTTGTTTTCTGGGCAGAGAGTTACCAGGCAATCCGCACACTCCTTTTACCCCCATGTCCTGTTTGGGACCCAATTACCTGAGTGATCTTGCTGACCCCTAGTAAGAGCCAGGGTGTTTGGGGTTTATTTTATTTATACAAATGAAGAATATGCTTTCTGTCAGGAGACACAAGGTGTTATATGATGATGATTAATTAATTTGCTATGGATATAAAGAAAAACCATTTATTTTCTTAGTAATTTGTCTTCCCTTCTGTTCTCTTCAATCCCAGCAAGGGAGTATTGCAGAAAAGGGTGCTGTTATCTCTGAGGAGGGAGTTTTTATACCCTTAAATCCACCCAGACTCCTCCTACCCATGTCCAGGCCACAGGGAAGGGCCCAGTGCCTTCTCAACCTGGGCTGTCCCGTGCAGGTCCCACTGGTCACCTGTGCCTATTGAGTACTAAAAGGTGGTTGGCCCCCAAATCAGATATGTTATCAATGTAAAGTACATACCAAGTATTAAGGCTTAATATTTTTAAAAATGTAAAATAGCTCATAATATTTTCCTATTCATTACATGTTGAAATAATATGTTTTTTATATTGGGTTAAATAAAATATGATATCAGAATGAATTTCTCCTATTTCTTTTTATATTTTTTAATGTGACCACTTGAAAATTTTAATTTACATGTGCGCTGATCTGGAACAGTTCACCTACACTGGGTCCAGGGGAGAAGAAAAGGAGATATGTGTTGGCAGCAGCCACGGGGGTGAGCAACCTGATAGCAATATTCCAGACTGTTAGGTTAGCAACCTGATAGCAATATCCAGACTGTTAGGTTAGCAACCTGATAGCAATATTCCAGACTGTTAGGTTAGCAACCTGATAGCAATATTCCAGACTGTTAGATTAGCAACCTGATAGCAATATTCCAGACTGTTAGGTTAGCAACCTGATAGCAATATTCCAGACTGTTAGGTTAGCAACCTGATAGCAGTATTCCAGACTGTTAGGTTAGCAACCTGATAGCAATATTCCAGACTGTTAGGTTAGCAACCTGATAGCAATATTCCAGACTATTACGTTAGCAACCTGATAGCAATATTCCAGACTGCGAGGGACTCTGTGCTCTGTGTCACGGATTCCTCCCAGCAGTAGTACAGAGGACATTTTCTCCATTTTACCAAGGAGATCAGAGAGATTCAATATCTTTTCCAGGGCCTCCCAATGGGGGCTTTGAAAGAAT
>CAUYPK010168035.1:0-13047 GCA_963574355.1 Loris lydekkerianus | reverse complement strand
TGGACACAGAACCTTGCTCTGTTTGTTGCCCAGGGCTAAAGTGCAGTGATATCCGCCTAGCTCACAGCAACCTCAAACTCCTGGGCTCAGGCGATCCTCTTAATTTTAATGTAGTCAAGTTTATTGCTCTTTTACCTTATGGTCAGTTTTTCTTTTTTGCTCTTTTTTGTTCTCGTTTCCAAAGTTATATATGTTTATCACAGAAATTATAGGAATACAGAAAAAGTAAATAGCATATAATTCTACCTCCCATTAGATAACCATGGTTAGCATGTAATTTGATCATTTTTAATGGCATATATATACAGCACTCCTTTATGAATGGTTATGGTTGTGCACACACATATTTAGCCATACAAAGATGAACACATGCTCTCTGATGTTAGGGAGACTATACCTTATTTAGAAACAGGGAATTTGTAAATATGTGCAATAAAGTGTTGTAGGTCTGATGATAGAAGGGTACACAGGATAGACGCCAGGGGAGCAGTGGTCACTTTTACCTGTGTGGGCTAGGAAATGTACCAGCAAGTAGATGCCACGATTGAACATGTGGGAAGAAGTGAGAACGTCCGAAGTCTACAGAGGCGTGGTCATGGTATAATTTGTGGTGGTCAGAGAATTGCAAATTGTCTAATGTAGCTAGAATGCAGGTTAGTAGAGAGGAAGTAGAGGTACAATGAGAGAAAACTGATAAAGCTGAGATAAACTACCTGATAGTTTGAGGCTGGCATCTATTCCTAAAGTGCTGGTTCTGCCTCCCCCCGCCCGCCCCCCTTCCCCCCCCGCCCCCCGCACGTCTGTCTTGAGAGTGTAGCAGTGTCATCAGCCAGGGCAGATGGAACTCTTTGGAAAGTATAAAACCTAACAATTTGGCAGCCTTTCTTTATTACAGGGTAATGAATTATCTGTTTCTTTAATACTTGGTTGAAAAATTGTTTCCTGGCTAACTTGACGCTTTGACCAAGAAGCAGTTTCAGGACTTAGTAAGAGAAGTAGAGCCAAATGAGCTATTGATGAAGATGTGGAGGAGTTAAAGTGGGATTGCGTCCCCGAAAGCCAGGATAGCATGTTGGTTAAGGGCACAGACTTTAGTGTTTTATTTTATTTATTTTTTTCATTTGTTTTATTTTATTTCTGAAGGATTTTCTTAAATTTCATAATGTTATGGGATACATATGTGTTGGTTACATGAATTGCTTTATTATAGTTTGGGTACCCATCACCCAGATAGCATGTATTGTACCTGTTAGGTGTGAATAATTAATTATTTTTTAAATTAAGTTTTTAGATTTAGGATGTACAAGTACACTTTTGCTAAATGAATATAATATTGTATAGTAGTGAACTCTGGGCTTTTTGTGTAATTATCACTTAATTAGCATACATCAGAGGTATCCAACCTTTTGCCTTCTCTGGGCCACGTTGGAAGAAGAGGTATCTTGGGCCACACATTAAATATACAAACATAAACGAAAGCTGCTGAACAAAAAGAAAAAAAAAAACACTCAAAATAAAAGCAAAAGGTCCATGCATAATTTTTGTGATATTTGCCACCATAGATAAGCAAAAAAGTCCTCACGTAATAATCATAATTATGGAGTGGCCTTTTCAGAGAATCTTAAAATTGTCCAGCAGGTCCCAAGTTTGCAATCACTAATACAGAAAACATACATATCTAATAAAACATCTTAGTTTTTTTGATATTTTTTATTACAAAAGTGAAAGAAAAGTGGGCAACATAAAACTAGTGGTTTATTTAACATTGTATTTGAGAAACAAATGCACTTGTTCAATGGAAGTAGTTGCAATTCTCAGTGAGTTCTCAAGGTGCTAATCAAATATTTTCGTTCTAATTTTACTCTTTAATGTGTTTCATTCTTGAAAATAGTTGCTTGCAAATGTATGTGCTGCCATAAGGTGATGACGTGATTAGGGTATGACTGTGAAGTGAGGGATATTTGTCTCTGGTAATATAGGACCTGTGAAAGTCCAGTAAAAAGACATGATCACGGTTTTCTTTAAGTTCAATGCATTCTACTTGAAACTTGGCAAGTAACATATGTATGTTGACTGAAAATAGAGTCACAATTGCTCAAAATATTATTTTTCCAGAAATCTTGAAGTCTATTTTCAAATTCTTATATCAAATTGAAAAGCAAGGCTGCATATTTTTCTGAGTTCACAGGACTGTGTTTAGCCAATGTGTTGAAATGCATGAAAATGTTTGCCTTAATTTGAGATTGCCATAATTTCAGTTTCATTTAGAATGCTGTTATGGTTTGAAATATTGTGTTGATAAGTTGGTTTTCACCTTGAAGACACATGTTTAACTAATTGAAATGAGTCAAATCCACTAAAAATGCTAAATCTATGAGCCAGTTCATTATCAAGTTCTGGCACAAATTTAGTTTTTTGATACCACGAGTGACTTGATAACATTGCAAATCATAAAATTTTTTCAATATTTGGCTTCAACATAGTCATCTTACTTCCAAAAAGTAAATGATGTCGCCACTGTCATATCACTACTTTTTAAAAAATTTCTAATATGATGGTACCGATGTTTAGGTTACATTGTTTTCATTTCTAAGATAAAATTCAAGTTGTGGTTGAGCCCTTCACCCAGGGGATGTGCTGAATACCCTCACACTGTGCATATTAGGTGAGATCTGGGCCAGTTGCCCTCTCTCCTCTCCTCTCCCCCTCCCTTCCCAGTTGTGTTTTTTCTTTCATGTGGGAGTGTAGTTGTTTATATAGTGTGGTTGTTTTTCATTCTTGAGATACATTACTAAGAAGAATATGTTTCAACTCCATCTAGGTAAACACAAAAGATGTAAAGTCTCCATGTTTTCTTTCTTTTTCTTTAGGAACTGGAACTGGATCTAGGCTGGTGGTACCTGACTCCAGAAGAATCCCTCAACCAATATGCATTTATACAACATGCAGAGGAAAAAGATGAGGCAATGTGGTTCTGAGTTGAGGGTCAGCTGATCTGCAGCAGTCAGCGAAGGCATGGGCAGGTGTTGCTTCTTTCTTGTAAGTGTGAGTGCAAACTACACTACCGTGGGCGAGCGTTAGGATAGGTTTTCCATCACTTAGCTCTGGCACAAGTGTCATCTGTTGCCCGTCCCACTTCTGCAGGTGGACAAGTTTGCCTCCATCCAGTGTCACAGTGGGCTTGACCTTCCTGTCATCTGCTGTTGTCTCATTGAACTCCACCCCAAGCTTAAAGCTGATCTCTGTTTTCTTGAAGGTGCTCTGTGTCTTTAGGATGAGTGTCCCCATTCTTTTTGATGACTGTGGTAGGCTTGGTCATGTTGGCCACTTGATTGGTAGCAAAACCCACCCCAATTGACTTCATGTAGTCATCGACATTCTTGCTATCCACTAGCTTCCAGGTACCCGGGAAGGTGTCCACTGTGGTGATGCTGGGCTAGGTTGAGAAAGCAGCTACGAGAGGGCAGGCGTGCAAGGACTCCACATTGGCCTCTCCATCTTTTCTTTTCTTTTTTATTTTTTTGAGAAAGAATGTCACTATGTCGCCCTTGGTAGAGTGCCATGCCGTTACAGCTCACAGCAACCTCCAGCTCTTGAGCTCAAGTGATTCTCTTGCCTCAGCCTCCCTAGTAGCTGGGACTACAAGTGCCTGCCACAACTCCTGGCCATTTTTTTTTTTGTTGTAGTTGCCATTGTTGTTCTAGCTGGCTTGGGCTGGGTTTGAACCCGCTAGCCTCAATGTATGTGGCTGATACCAAACCACTCTGGCACCGACCCATTGCTCCATCTTTTCTTATGGCTGAATAGCATTGCATGGTATACATATTCTACAGTTTTTTAAATCTATTCAAGGGTTATGGGCACTTGGGTTGCTTCCATGTCTTGGCAATTGTGAATTGAGCTGTAATAAACACTCTGGTGAAAATGTTCATGAGGTAAAATGATTTTAGTTCTTTCTTTCTTTCTTTCTTTCTTTCTTTCTTTCTTTCTTTCTTTCTTTCTTTCTTTCTTTCTTTCTTTATTTTGAGACAGAGTCTTACTATGTTGCCTTCGGTAGAGTTCTGTGGCGTCACAGCTCACAGAAACCTTAAACTCTTGGACTTAAGAAATTCTCTTGCCTCAGCTTCCCAAGTAACTGGGACTACAGGCACCTGTCATAATGCCTGGCTGTTTTTTTTTTTTTTTTTTTTTCTTTTTTGTCGCAGTTGTCATTGTTGTTTAGCTGGCTCGGGCCAAGTTCAAACCCACCAACCTTGGTGTATGTGGCTGGCGCCGTAACCACTGTGCTATGGGCACCAAGCTGATTTTAGTTCTGATGGGTAGATTCCTAGCAACAGCATTGTGGGATCAAATGGAATGTCAACTTGTAGTTCTTTGAGGATTCTCCATACTTCTTTCCATAGATGTTGTATTAGTTTGCAATCCATCCAGCAGTACAAAAGTGTTCCCTTCTCTCCACGTCCATGCCAGCATCTGTAGATTTGGGATTTTGTGAGTGGGCTATTCTAATTGGGGTTAGGTGTTACCTCAGAGTGGTTTCAATTTGCATTTCTCTGATTAAGAACAATGAGTACTTTTAAGGAATTCCTGGAATTGGTGATGATTCAATCCCTTGGCCCTTATGAAATTCAGTCTTCATGATGATTTGCATGATGTTATCCATTTTAAAACATTTTCACATAAATTTTCTTGATGTACTATGCAATAGTACTTCACTAAACATGAGTTTTGGGTGGCAACTGCATTGTTTACTATTAATTATACAAGTTATTTTTGCCTACCATTGCCAGGGCATCATTAGTGCCTATGGCAGGTATGTTGACAATGGACAATGAAAATTGCTTTAACATATTTTTTACTGCTTTGCATAAATCTCTTAATTTAGTTGTGTCTTTCAATGGCACCAAAGAAGCTATTTCTTCAGTGACATTGTATTCATCATCAGCACTGCGAATAAAAATGGCAAGTTGAGCAGTATTTGTAGCATCAGTGCTGTCATCCATTGGCAAAGCATAGAATTTAAAATCAGCTTTACTCTTTCTTCAAACTTCTTTCCATAGATTTTTCAGTTTCTTCAATTCATGGTCTGGTGAGACAAACTGATTTTGGAAATATCCCCCCTTTTTTCCGGGCAAGTTATATCTCCATTGTTCCCATATATTGATTAACTCTCCATCAGTAAATGGTTTTTGTTTGCTATTAAATAAGTTACCACATAACTAGCTTTTACAATGAAATCTGAGTTGTAACTTTAAAAAAATTGTGTTGAGAAGACAGGTATTTTTTCAGTTCTGCTATTTTGTTCTTACTACATAATCCTTCATACGCATTGAATTTGGCAGCATGTTTTTGCATATAATGCCTTTTCACATTATAGTCTTTGAATCCTTGCACAGATTCCCTCCATATTAAGGAGAATGCCTTACTATTTGCTTTGACATAAAAGTAGTCATTTATCGACTTTTCATTGAACAATCTTCCTTCATTTGTAATTTTTCTTTTGGGGGGTTCTGCTTTCTTTTGAGATGTTTTAGAAGCCATGCTGGGTTAAAAAATAATAATAATAGGTAAGAGACTATATTTACTTTTATTATGAAATTTAATTGAAAGAAAAACAGAAAGCAAGGTCTGGGCCCGTCCACATCTCAACTACCCATGCAGGGCAGGATGGAGGGCGGATTGTAAAGCACAGCAGGCAAAGTGTAAGGTGCCACCAAGATGTGGAAGTGCCCTTAATAATCAAATAAGAATGCTTAGATGACTTCTAAATAACATTAAATGCCTAACATTGCCTAACTATTGATAATCACTGCCTCGTCAAGTCACTATGAGCAGAAGTAAGATCTGGTAGTGTCAATTTGACTGTCTTTGCTTGGAAGATAACACACTGGAAGCTGCACACCCCTGTAAAACTAAAGCCATGCATGCCTACAAACAGTGAAAGCGGAGGTATGTTTATTTCACATGACATTGTGGCATAACATTGTTGTCTACAAAATTCATACTTGAGAACCATGCAATCAAATTCCACCAAAAAAATCACAAAACAATCTCATCAAGCTTTAAATGAGTTTATGAGTTTGTGTTAGGCCACATCCATAGCCATCTTGGGCTGCATGTGGCCCCCAGGCCATGATTTAGACACCTGGTGTATATAGTACCCATTAGGTAATTTCTCATCCTATACCCCCTTACTGTCATCCCACCCTTCTGGGTCTCCAATGAAAAGCACAGACTTTAGAGAAAGATACATCTAAAATCGAATCTTGGTCCTGCCATTTCCCACATTTGTGGCCATGGACGAGTCACTTAATTTCTCTGAGTCTCAGCTTCCTTCTATCATTTCTAGAGAAGGATAATATTTACCTATAGACTTATTGTGAGGATTTAATGCAATAATCTATACCAATCACCTAGGACAATGTCAAATAATTTATATTGCATAGTGTCCAAAACAAAACACCAACCCTCCCCCAATAAACCTAGAAGTTAATCTCTGGATTAAGGAAATAAACTGAAATAGAGCATAGTTTTTTTTCTTCCTTTGTATTTATTTTTAAATTAAATTTTTATTTGCATCAATGTAATACATGAACATAGCTTTAAAAAAGCAAAAAAAAAATAAAAAAAAAAAAGTACTAAAAGGTTTATAGTAAAAAAACAAATGCCTACCGTACCCTTTCTCTTCTCATGGGCCTATTGCTCATGAAAGACAGTAACTTTCAACAATTACAGCTATTTCTGATATTCTTTCATATTTCTATATTATATATTTTGGTTAATTTTATAGTAGTCTATCTATTGACTTCCTATTATGGTAAATGATAATTTTGTTATATTATTCATACATTTATACATGCTGTGGACACTTACTCTTCCTTCATTTTTCACAGTTTTGTCACTATTTTTGGATCACTTGAATCAATATTTATTATGATTATATAAATATTATTTACCACTGAGCCAAATTGTGTCTGTGATTACCTTTCCTTTCATGTATAACTTAGTTTTTCTTGATGTTAATAATTGACCATTTTTGTTACCTGCATGCTCCATCAGATCTCTTATATACCTATCAAAATTAAAAACCAAATGAAAAACTAGTGATTTTTTTTTTTTTTTGTTTGTTTTTTTGTTTTTTGAGCCAGAGTCTCAAGCTGTTGTCCTGGGTAGAGTGTCGTGGTGTCACAGCTCACAGCAACCTCAAACTCTTGGGCTTAAGCGATTCTCTTGCCTCAACCTCCCGAGTAACTGGGACTATAGGCACCCGCCACAACGCCTGGCTATTTTTTTGTTGTTGTTGCAGTTGTTTTAGCTGGCCCTGGCTCTAACCCTACAGCCTCAGTGTATGTGGCTGGTGCCCTACTGACTGAGCTATAGGTGCCACCCAAAAAAACAGTGATTTTTTTTTTTTTTTTTTTTTTTTTTTTTTTCCCTTGGAGGATTCTATCCTCTTCTAGTTGATGGTTTCTTAGGCCACTTGCACAGTTGTCCTCCTCAGTCTCCCTTGGCTGTGTCTCTATGTTGCATCTTTTGTTTCATGGATCCCATGTCATTTTCTTAGTTTATTCCTTTTTTATTAGAACACGTTTCCCCCAGACCCTGTAACTTCCTCAGAAAGGATGCATGGGAAATAAATGTCTGCAAAGAGCTTCAATTCTAACCACACTTAATTTTTAATTTAATTTAATTTAAATTTAATTTAATTAATGTAATTTAATTTAAATTTAATTTAATTTAATTTAAAATTATATTTTGCAAATCAGTTTTACTTCTAATTATAAAGGTATTTCTCTACAGTCTTCTAGCATGTTCCATTAATAAAACTTATACTATTCTTTTTTTTTTTTTTTTTTAGTTTTTGGCCAGGGCTGGGTTTGAACCCTGCCACCTCTAGCATATGGGGCCGGTACCCTACTCCTTTGAGCCACAGGCACTGCCCTATTTTTTCTTTTATTAAATCATAGCTGTGTACATTAATGCAATCATGGGGCACCATGCACTGGTTTTATATGCAATTTGAAATATTTTCTTTCTTTTTTTTATTAAATCATAGCTGTATACATTAATATGATCATGGGGCACCATACACTTGGTTCATAGACCATTTGACACATTTTCATCACACTAGTTAACACAGCCTTCCTGGCATTTTCTTAGTTATTGTGTTAAGACATTTTATTTTACATTTAGTAAGTTTCACATGTACCCTTGTAAGATGCACCATAGGTGTGGTCCCACCAATTACCCTCCCTCCCCCCTTCCCCTCCCCTCCCCGCCACTCCACTCCCTTCCCTTTCCCCTTTCTCCATATTCTTAGGTTATAATTGGGTTATAGCTTTCATACAAAAGCTATAAATTAGTTCCATAGTAGGGCTGAGTACATTAGATACTGTTTCCTCCAGTCTCGAGATACTTTGCTAAGAAGAATATGTTCCAGCTTCATCCATGTAAACATGAAAGAGGTAACGTCTCCATCTTTCTTTAAGGCCGCATAATATTCCGTGGTGTACATGTACCACAATTTATTAATCCATTTGTGGGTCGATGGGCACTTGCGCTTCTTCCATGATTTAGCAATTATGAATTGGGGTGCAATAAACATTCTGGTACAAATATCTTTGTTATAAAACTTATACCATTCTGATTCTAATCCTTTCAGTATCTTGTCTTTCTCTAATTGTTCTGAATTTTCATATTCTGAGAAGTAGTATATGTCTTTTAAAAATTCATTATACAGAATTCTTTGAGGTCTTTTTTTATTCTAGAGTCTTATGTGTCTCAATTCTGGGATGATTTCTTCTCTTTCTTTTCTTTTCTTTTCTTTTCTTTTCTTTTCTTTTCTTTTCTTTTCTTTTCTTTTTTTTTGAGACACAGTCTTTCTATGTTGCCATCGGTAGAGTGCTGTGGTGTTACAGCTCTCAGCAATCTCAAACTCTTGGGCTTAAGCGATTCTCTTGCCTCAGCCTCCTAAGTAGCTGGGAGTACCTGCCACAATGCCCGGCTATTTTTTGTTGTAGTTGTCATTGTTGTTTAGCAGGCCTGGGCCGGGTTCGAACCTGCCAGTCTCTGTGTATGTGGCTGACACTGTAACTACTCTGCTATGGGAGCCAAGCCAAAAAAATGGGGTGATATCTTATTTCTTTGATAATTTCTCCCTCTCTACTTTTTTTTTTTTTTTTTTTTTTAAAGACAAAAGTCTTACTCTGTTGCCCAGGCTACATTGCCATGGCATCATCATAGCTCACAGCAACCTCAAACTTTTGTGCTGAAGTGATCCTCTTGTCTCAGACTACGAGTAGCTGGGAGTACAGAAGCCAGCCAGGAAGCCTGGCTAGTTATTATTTTATTTTTTCTATTTTTAGTAGAGAGGCGATCTCGCTGTTGCTCAGGCTGGTCTGGAACTCCTTACCTCAAGCAATCCACTGGCCTTGGCCTCACTGAATGCTAGGATTACAGCGAAGGTCCACCAGGCCAGTTCTCCTCTAACTTTGTTTTCTTTTTCTGGAATCACAATTGATTGAATATTGGATTGTCTGGATTGATCTTTTTAGGTTTCGTGGTCTTTTCCTTCTCTTTGTAAGTTCTACTTTCTGGGGAGATTTTTCTTACTTTATATTCTAAATCATTTAGCTTTAAAAATTTTGGCCATAAATTTTAATTTGTTCTTTTTAATGCCATTTTTTTCTTGTTTTATGGTTGTAATATCTTTTCTTATCTGTCTGATGATATTAACTACATCTGGTTGAGATTTTTTTCTGTTTCTTATCTGTTTTTTCCTTTTGTTGGCTTTCTTTTTCTTTATTCCTTCCTTTTTTCTTTCTTTCCCTTTCCCTTTTCCCTTCCTTCCTGCCTCTTTCCCTCTCCTTCCTACCCTCCCTCCTTCCTGCCCTTTTCCCACTGTTGGGAGCCAAGAGTTGATTTTGTATCTGAGTGTGTAACCTTTTGTGAGCATAGCTTAATATGTGTTGACAGCCCTATAAAACTTCTCACACTTGGCTGACACTGGAGTTTGATTTCTCTCCCTTCTGAACCCAGGCCCAAATGTGCAGTGTTGTATAAGAAAATACTCTCTTGGCATAAGTAGCTTTGGTAGTTTAGGAGTATTCTAATCCCTTTGGATGGTCTTTCATCCAAAATTTAGTCTTTGAATTTAGTTATTTAGATACTTTAAAAATGATTGAAACAATTTTATCCACGGTTTTATTTTCTGTTTTCAAAAGAGGATTTTATTTGAATAATCTTATACACCATTATCGGAAATAGGAAGTGCTACTTTGGTATTTATAGTCTCTCTCAGTATAGAATATTAGTGGCTATACCAAGGAAATATATATTTAATTTCTAGGAGAATATTATACATAATTATTTAATCTTGGTGAGTTTAACAAGTTCTTCTCAGTCCCTTTTCCCCATCTTCAAAGAAACTCTTGTCTACTTGGCATGTTGACTGTCATTGAGAGATATTAACACTCTCTCTGTCTGCTTCTAGTATTTCACTATTTTCATCTTAAAATTAATTTATGTGATGGCTAATTTTATGTGTTGACTTGACTGAGCTAGGGATGCCCAGGTAGCTTGTACAATATTATTTCTGGGTATGCCTATGAGGGCATCTTTGTGGAAGAGATGAGCATTTCAGTCAACAGGCTGAGTAAAGAAGATCCACCCTCACCAATGTAGATGTGCATCATCTAATACACTGAGGGTCCAGATAAAAGAAAAAGTTAGAGAAAAGGCAAATCCTCTCTTTTCTTGGGCTGGAACATCCATCTTTTCCTGTCTTTAGACATTAGAGCTCCTGATTCTCAGACCTTCAACCTTGGATTGGGAGTTGCTCCAGTGACTCCCCCAGTTCTCAGGCTTTTGGACTTGGATTGAATTACACTGCTGACTTTTCTGGTTTGTTAGCTTATATATCATGGGATTTCTTGTCTTCTATAATTGCATCAGCCAGTTCCCATAATAAATCTCCTCTTATGTATTTATAGAGTTGGCCCTCCATATCCAAGGGTTCTGCATCCATGGATTCAACAAAGTACAGATCAAAAAATATAGGAAAAAAGTGATTAAAGTAATAATACAACAATAAAATAATACAAATAGCAATATAACAACTATTTACATAGCATTTACATTGTATTAGCTATTAATATAACCCAGAGATGATTTAAGGTATACAAGAAGATGTACTTAGATTATATACAAATACTATACCATTTTATATAAGGGACTTGAGCATCTGTGTATTTTGATATCCACTGGGGGTGGGAGGGTATTCCTAGCACCAATCCCCTACAGATACTAAGGAATGTGTATATATACTATTGGTTTTGTTTCTCTGGAGAACCCTATTACAATTTATTGGACTACTTGGTGGTACTTCAGAAAGCAAAGACCTCATTCTTAAGAAATGGCATATAAGCTGGTAAGTTTCAGTGCAATTAAAGTTGAGAAAGTGGTGGCCTTGGCAGTAGACTCTTCAAGGTGTTTTGGCAATAGGGAGAGTTATTGAAATAGATGGATGTGGAAAACAAAATTAGAGATAGATTTTTGGAGGACACAAAGTGTACTTGTGAATGTGAGCAATATTCATTTAGTGCTTGCTAGGTGCTGCAGCAATGCTGGAGATTTTATATAGGCTATTTTTTCATGCTAGTGGGAAAGGGTACAGTAGTCACCAGTCTTGAGTTACTTAATTTTATCTTGCTGGTTATAGCTTAGCTACTTTAATTATTGGTCCTGAAACCATTTTCATAAGTTAAGGGTCAAGGAGAAGTCAAATGTAAAATTGCTGCATCTGACTTTTGATGTTAACAGTCACATTGCCATTCATAAATGGAGCAAAGAAGTTAGGAAATGACCTCTATTAAAGACCCCTTTGGATCTGCTAATACATGGAAGAATATATTCATTTGAATTTCATATTTTTGCCAATGCATAACCTCCATGAAGCCTTGAAAATTATTAAAATGCTAAAAGTGAGCAGTGGAGAAGCTTGGACATCCTCAGATTAGATAATCAAATTATTGTTAGTTTATAGGATTCATTTTCATGGTGACAAAAGTGGGAATTGTGGACTATCCCATAGACCTTCCACCCCCCTGCCCTGGATCCTTTTATGGCAGTAAAATCCACATCTGAAAATGTAGCAATGTATAATCCTTGGTCTGGCCTTGGGCAGGGCTTGCACTATAGAATCTGAGTGGAAGAAATGACAAATGCATAATTAAATGTTAGTTAGTTCAGCCTGCCTCTTAGCAATTGCTTTAGCTTTCAGAGGCTTTAGCTGTTACAGCACTGATTTGAGGTAAAGAGCTGAATTTCAGGAGAATACTTTTTGAAAAGAACAAGACTGTGTAACTTTTCCTCTTTAAAAATTCTCCTGCTAAACCCTAGGCTGCCCTGCTTCTTTGCTATTTTTGTCCATTGGCAATTTCCCCTTGAAATGCTATCATCTAATTCTCCCCCAGGCTTTACTCAACCATGTGTTGAACTGCTAAATGCTGCTTCAGCTAATGTCACCATTCAACACAGAGCAATCTCTATGCAGTTCCTAGAAACTGCAGGAAAAAACCCCCAACTCCTTCTAACCTCTGAGGCAAATAGCCCTCAATGAAGACTGCAATGATTTTGCTTATAACCGTTTTAGGTAAAGCCAGAAATCACAAAGTAAACAATCACGAACACTTGGTGGCATAGTATTTGTCTTGACAGAACTGGGTTCCTTTCAACTGGCTATAATAGCACCACTTCTTAGATTTGTGCCTAGAGTTTTCACCTTATCAGGCTAATGTTAGGGGTTTTGTATACATTTCATTTAACAGAACATCCTATGAAGGAAGCATATTCTCTCCATCTTGTGGTAGCACCCATGACTCAAAGAGTTTTTTTTTGTTTTTTTTTTTTTTGCAGTTTTTGGCCAGGGCTGGGTTTGAATCCACCACCTCTGGCATATGGGGTTGGTGCCCTACTCCTTTGAGCCACAGGCACCGCCCGACTCAAAGAGATTTTTATTTTATTTATTTATTTATTAAATCATAGCTG
>CAUYPK010168033.1:0-18074 GCA_963574355.1 Loris lydekkerianus | reverse complement strand
CTTTTGGAATTCTAATTCAATCTTGTTTGCTATCCAGATCCTGAATTCAATTTCTGACATCTCAGCTATTTGTTTGTGCATGGGGTCTTGTGTTGTTTCTGCCCCATTGATCCTTGGGGGAGTTGATCTACTCTGATTATTCATTTTGCCAGAGTTTTTCTGTTGATTTTGCCTCATGATTGTTTTTCACCATTGCCTGTGGCCGTCCTCAGAGTTGGGGAGGTGTCTTTCCAAGATTAGGCCCCAGCGGGTTCACTCTATTGTTGCTGGATCTTTGTAGGGAGTGACCCTGTGTAGTTCCTCCTGGGGTGCTCTAGCTAGGGAGTTCTGGTTGTGGAAGTAGCTCCGGTGTGTGACACACCCGGATTCAGAAACAGGGCTGGGGGTGGTGTGCACAGTCTGGGACCCACTGCCTGGCACCCAATGACTTTGGCACAGAGAGCCCAAGGCTCCAGCAGTCTCTGGCCAGGAGAAGGGCTCTGTGCAGAGGCAGGGAGAGCTCCAGAGGGCATACAGCTACCAGTGTCCCTGGCCAGATGAATGGGCTAGTGTGGAGGCTGGAAGGACACAGGAGGGAGGATGCAGGGTTGCGTGGCTCCCACAGTTCCTTGTCAGGGAATGCAGAGGCCCAGTGGGTGCCGGTCATTTGTCGGGGGTCACTGCACAGCTCTTATGGAGGTCTGGGCTGCGCCAAACCCAGTAGTTTGAGGTTGCTATGAGCTGTGATGTCACGGCACTCTACCCAGGGCAACAGCCCAAGGCTCCAGTGTGCCAAAACCATCTCACTCTGCCCCTAAGGATTAAGGCTGTAAGGCAGCTCAGTCCCTGCCTTTAGGCTGCTCAGTCACTAAGTTACTTTGTCCCGCCAATCCTTGCTCTAGGACCCTGAGGGCGGAGCTTGCTGGAGCAGTTTTTTCACAATGGCTTCCTGCGCCCAGCTCAGTGGCTCAGTCTGGGGCCTCAGACAATGCCCAAAGTTCTCCACACTCCTGCTGAAGCTCTCCCCAAGACAGTTCAACTGAGTGCCAAGTTCAAGAATACCAAAAAAGTTCACAGGTAAGGCCCTTGCAGTTTGCAGTCTCACTGCTACTTGTACTCATGGTTGCCGGTGTAATTAGGTCAATCGAACACACTCAACCACTTGGCAGTTCCCTACTGTTTTTGTCCTCCTCTTGGGGTCCAGTAGTCTCTTGCTGGCTCCCTGTATCCTCAAAGGGATGATTATAGGCAGATTCCACTGGCCAGAGATGCCTGGAGTCCTGTCTTTCCAGGCTCACTGTGCCCAGTTGCAGGGAAGCTGTTACTCCACCGCCATCTTTAATCCTATCCCAGATTATTTTCTTAATTGCTGAGAAAAAATATATTGAGGTACATCTCCAAATCAGATAAGTTTTTGATTAGAATGAAGGACCAGAATTGGTTTTCCAGATGGAGTCACTTGTTAGAAGGGGATTGTGAGAAGTATTTATTCAACAGTTTGCTCCACAGACGGTGTTTGGGCTATTGGGAGGGAGGTGCTATGTAAGTGTATTGTAATAAGGAAAGCCCTTGGGGAGGAGGGGATTGTGCAAGAATATGTGTTCTCTAAGCTTTCACGTCGGTATTTATCTTTTCCATCTGAGAAGTCCTTTACAGCCAAGGACTATCTCTTCTAGTTCGTGTTTATTATATAAATTTTCTTTTTCTTTCTCAGAGTTCTCAAGAACTAAGAATACACATAGGAATAGAACAAATCTAGAAATTCAGGCTACTTGTACTTCTAAACAAGTGTAGAGTTCATATAAATATTCATAAAAGATATATATGGCACGAGTCTCTACCTAATGATTGTGTGGAACACCTGGTATTCCAGCTATTAATGGTGAATAGTGGCATCCTCGGTCCCCCAGAGACCTCTGCCCTCAGCACATCTAACCTCCTTCCTAGATCTCAGAGGTTCAAGGGTCCAGTGTGTCTGCATCTCAGCCATCTGGACAAACTAGTTGTCAGATTAGAGGCCATGAATCTTTCTGTTTTCTCAGGAAGAGCCTGTTTTTTCTTTTTTTCTATACTCTATTGAAGGCATTGCTGGAGGACAGTTTTCAGTCATTGATTAGTAAATACGTCATTTATATTCAGTAATGGTCATTTGGAGTTTTATTCGACCACAGTATTTACTATGAAACAAGCCAGTATTTATTATTTTAGCAAAAAATCATAAACTTAAACATATATACAATCATATTTGTGGACTTTTCACCTACCCAGCTGCCCCTGTGTGAAGTTAATTCTTATGGACTGGTAAATTACATTTAATAAGAATTATATATACAGGCTCAGCGCCTGTGGCTCAAGCCACTAAAGTGCCAGCCACATACACCTGAGCTGATGGGTTCGCATCCAGCCTGGGCCCACCAAACAACAATTAATGACAACTGCAACCAAAAAATAGCCTGGCATTGTGGCAGGCGCCTGTAGTCCTGGCTACTTGGGAGGGAGAGGCAGGAGAATTGCATGAGCCCAGGAGTTGGAGGTCACTGTGAGCTGTGATGCCATGGAACTCTACCCAAGGAGACAGCTTGAAGCTCTGTCTCAAAACAAAACAAAACAAAAAAACCTTATATATAGAATCTAAGCTATATACATCTAAGCTATATAGAAATTTATATATACATCTAAGCTATATACAAGTTTCTTGCTTTAGGCATTTTTAATGATTAAGAGGCTCCCAGTAATTCTTCCTGATTATGGAAGAGGGGGGAAAGTATGTGAAGATTAGATATGAAGCATATGAAATTGCTAATCTTTAACCCTTTTTGACTTATAAAAATAAAAATTTAGGCTAGGTGCTCATGCCTGTAATCCTAACATTCTGGGAGGTTAAGGCGGGTGGATTGCCTGAGCTCATGGGTTCAAAACCAGCCTGAGCAAGAGCAAGACCCCCGCCTCTAAAAATAGTTGAGTGGTGTGATCGGCACCTGTAGTCTCAGCTACTAAGGAAGCTGAGGCAAGAGAATCATGTGAGCCCAGGAGTTTAAGGTTGCTGTGAGCTTTGAGCCATGATACTCTACCAAGTCAAGGGACAAAACAAAACTCTGTCTCAAAAAAAAAAAAAAAAAAAAAGAAAGAAAGAAAATTTAATATAGTACAGTCTAACTTGTCTAGAGTTTATTTATAAAAAAAATACATTCTGTGTTACACAGAATATAAAATTGATACTGGAATATTGGCATAATACACTTAAAAGGATAAGTTCAAAAGCATTTTAATAAAGATATAAATGTTATGATGAGCCTGTCATTGAAGAAAGAAGACACAATTACATTAATTTTTCACCCAGTAGTTAAATATAAGCCTTGTAATTATAAAAATATATTAGTTCGTCATCAACCCTGAAGTCAGTAACATTTTATGAGACAACTCTTTATTGTGTTCTTTGAATTGTGTTAAGGAGGGTTTGCTTTGCCTCACTGAAGACCATATTTGTACTATTTGCCTCGGTCCGTGGCTGATGTAAGAAAGTATCACACGCTTGGTGGCTTATAAACCAAAGACACTCATAGTTTTGGAAACTGGAAATCTAAGATCATGGTGTCAGCATGACGACTCTGATGAAGGTCTTCAGAGTTGCAGACTGCCAGCTTCTCCTCGCATCCCCACGTGACAGGAAGAGAGGGAGCTAGTGCTCTGGTACCTTCTTTAGAAGGACTTTAATTCTGCTCATGAGGGCTCTTCCCTCATCACCTATTTACCTTGCAAAGGTCCCATTTCCAAGTACCATCACAGTGGGATGACAGTCAGGACACATGAATTTGGGGGAGGGGGGTAAAAACATTTAGTGTATTGCAATATTTCAACAGAAAATGCTTTAAAAATTTTTAACTATCCTGTACATGATTTAAAAAGTACTAACATGTAAAATTAATGAAATATGGTCCATAATTATCTTAATTGTTATCACGAGAATTCCCAGAAATATATGTAATATTTTTGTGTTAAAAAAGTCTGGCTAATGTCCAGAAGTAATCTCCCTTTATATTTTGGTCCCAGCTATAATCATAAGTTACAACTTGTTAACCAAAAGAGCTAATATTCCTCTTTAGTTTGTGTGTGTCTGATAGTCTTAATAAAGGAACTCATGAGTATCTGATGGCATGGTGCAGCAGAGACATAAGGCGAAATCTTAACAGCCTCACTAATCAGGAGCAAATTTGATCCTGTGGAAAGCAAGAAAATGCAGAATGATAGAATGACTGCATCTTGATCAGCCAGAAAAGAAAGAATCCTCCCCTATCAATCCCAGGATGTCAGATTAAGACCTTGCACCTCTTGACGATAAATATCTTAAAACTCCAGATTACTTCCTTAGTAGAGATTTTCCATCTGCGTGGTGCAGTTTTTGTCAAAGGAACAGTTTTACTTTTGCATTCATAATACATTTTCATTTTCATTACTTGGGAGTCGTCATTTAAAATCGTTTCACCATGGAGTTTTGTGTGATGAGATTTGACCCTTATTAATTGTTTCAGTGTTTTCCTTTCAAAATGCCTGAGAAATTTAACAAACTTTCCTGGTAGCCTACAATGTGCTTGCCCTCCCTTATCTCCAGTTCTCAGATGCGGCCTCTCCACTTAACATCTCTAAGTGTCCCTTAGGATTGCAGCTGTCATCACTTCTCCCAGCTGACCTGGTGCCTCACTCCTGGCCCACCTCATCCCGACCCCTCCATAGATTCTCTGTGCTGTACTCAGAGAGCTTCCCCTCACTAGCAGGTGCGGTCCTACTGTTTCCAGTGCCATAAGCATGTGTATAGATTCCTGTGTAATATCACTTCCTTTCTCCACCACCCCTGCCACCTTCTCAGGGCTTCTCTGTCTAATTCAGGTCTGTACTGACTCACGACCCTTTCCAGGAGCCCTTTCTCCAACAGCACCCCAATTTCCTGCACCTGGATAACCCATGGTTGTTTGTGAAGCTTTTCAAATGTCAGCACACTAAACCGCATGGAGAAACAATTTTAAATGACCACTCCCAAGTGATGAAAATGAAAATTTATCCTGAATGCAAAAGTTAGGCATAAATTCTTCCAAATTGCCTTACCAGATCCTGAAAATCAATGTTCCTGGCACTTTTTCGTTCCTTGCACTTTTTCATTCCTCCCCTTGCGGCACTGACCACATGCTACTATCATTGTCTTTCTGCTTTTCTGCAATCTCTGGTCCACAAGCACCGTAAGGCAAGTCCCTTTGTCTCTCTTATTCACCATTCTATTCCCAGGGCCTAGCATAGTGCCTGGCTCAGAGTAGACATTGAGTGCATGATTGTTGAATGAATAAATGAATGAATGAATGAATACTTACATACCGACATGCAGACAGACAGATGTAGTGATACACAATGTTTTAGATAGAGCTCCTATTTTTGAAAGGCTTATAGTCTGTTTTACTTTCTGTACATTAGATGATTATGTGGAATAATAAAAAGAACATGTTTTTTAATTAGGTCTGGATTTATATCTCAGCTTTATAATTTAGCAGCCCTGTCAATTTGGGTAATTTGTCCAACCTTCCTGAATCCCAACATACGAATTGGTGGGGATGAATGATGTCTCCTTGGTGGAGTCCTTATGAGGATAAAATAAGCAACACTAAATACATAGTGTAACAAGAACTCAAAGATGTTAGCTCCCTTCCTTTCCAACATGAAGCTCTGCTTCCACTTAAATCTTGCTCACCTTGTCAGTGAACTTGAGATGCTCCTCTCCCATATATGTGATCACAAGCTTACACCATTTTGTAAAAGGATATTGAAGAGAAGAGTATAAGAGAATTTATATTTATTTAAACAATGTTCAGGAATATAATACATTAAAAATGTATAGATCAATAATTTTTAAGGGTTAAAGCATTAGATCCTATCTTACTGAATAGGATAAGTAAACTTAAAATTAGATTTCAATGGAAAGAGCTCAGTTTTATAGTATGGGGTTCAAGTTTTAGGCTACTCTTAAATTTTATAGTACCACATTTCAAATATAATTGTAATAGATATAAACTTAAACATTTAAATTTTCAATGGAAATTACAAACTACATTAGAGTTGTATTTTTATACTTGGTAACTAATGACATCAATTTTAGACCATTTTCTTTCTCTAAATAATGTTATTGTTTTACTTCACTGTGTAATGAATTAATAAATATGCAGACAAAAGATCTATTTCTTTGCCATTATTTTTCCAGTAAAAATACACACCCTAAATGAAGACACAACACAGTATACTGAGATAGCCTTATTTCCAAAAAATGTATAACCCAAGGGATAGTTTTGCATGTTTTTCTCACCGGCTGGATTGTGGCTAATCGTGGCAAAGTGTTTTGATGCTGTTGGTTTGGCTCTTAAATGAAACTGGATCCTGACAACAAAGTTCAAGAATTATTGTCGGCTTCTCTGCATAACTTAGAAGCCATCTCCAAAGGCATATGTACTATTGCCCTGGCAGACATATATACACAAGTACAGTGTAACACCTCTATTCTCCATGCTTGGCAAGTTAATGTGGATGTTCATTTTTATAGCCGCTAACTTATTAGCTGTGGATTACGTTGTCACTTTGTGTGTTACATTTCCAAGCATAAGAAGTGTGAGTGAGTTCTAAGACATGTGAAATGAAGGATCAGCTCGCAAAAGCTGGTCTTGAAGGCATCAGAGAGCAGGAATAAAGACTTCATCATGCAGTTCCTAGAGCCTGCCAATTCCTTGATTGACAGCTCTCTGTATGGCAAGTCTTGAGGGATTGGGTATTTAAATCTTAATTACAAAAAAGTGTTACAGAATACTAAAAATCATTCAATGAAACTTGAAAGCTTATAATGTAGCATTTCTTTATTAATCTCTCATACAGAATAAATTTGATTGACAAGATCCATACACATAGTGTAAAGAATTTAGAAATCAGTACAAAACTAGAGGGAAAATTGTACGTATCCTCTTTTATAAATTAAATTGCCCCACAATTGTGTACACAAAAATAAAACAGATTAAAACAAACTTTGTTATGGATACAATTCTTTTCTTTCTTTTTTTGGGGGGGGGTAAGGGGGGACAGAGTCTCCCTCTGTTGCCCTGGGTAGAGCACCTTTGCATCATAGCTCACACCAACCTCAATCTCTTGGCCTCAAGTGATCCTCTTGTCTTAGCCTCCCACGTAGCTGAGATTATAGGTGCCCATCAGGACACCCAGCTAGTTTTCTCTATTTTTAGTCAAGGCATGGACTTGCTCTTGCTTAGGCTGGTCTTAAACTCCTGAGTTCAGGCATTCACCCACCTCAACCTCCCAAAGTGCTAGGATTACAGCCATGACCCACCATGCTTGTCCTATGGGATATAATTTAACTGGCCTAAATAACTAAAGTCTTACCAATAAGATTCAAACAAACTAAAATAATACAAATAGCTGAACAGTAAAGAGAGTTTTTAAAAATAAAAATTGAGGAACATTCATAGAACACCAATTATCCTCTTGGTGTGTCTATGTTGTTCTCTTATTAATTGATTAACTCAATTAACACTTATTAAGAGATATTAATTTAACAGACATAAATTAAGAGCACAAATCCTTTACCATGTGCAAAGAATATAGAGATAATAATGGTGGGGTCATATAAAATCCAGAGGGAAAATTCTCATGAAAGCATAACATAACATAGAATATCATTAAAGTACAAATTAAAAGTCTGGATATCTTTTGTTCTCTCACACCTTGTATCCACTCTCCATTCTTTTTACTTTTGCTCTGTTTTGGGGGGAGATTGATCTATATGGACTATATCAGATGCTGAGGTTTCTAGACAAATAGAATAAACAAGACACATACAATTAACCATTGAACAACATAGAAGTTGGGCCCTGACCCTCCATTATATAAAATCCATATATAACTTTTGGGTTCCTAAAACCTTGACTACTAATAACCTACTATAGACTGGAAGCCTTTCCAATAACATAGTCAATAATCACCAATTTTGTATGTTTTATGTATTATATACTGTATTCTTACTATAAAGTAAACTAGATAAAAGAAAATGTTATTAAAAAATTCCTAAAGAAGAGAAAACATATTCACTATTCATTAAGTGGAAGTGGATCATCACAGAGGTCTTTAAGATGAGTAGGCGAGGAGAAGGAAGAGAAGGTATTGGTCCTGTTATTTTGGGGGTGGTAGAGGCAGAAGAGATAGAGGAGGTGAAAGAGAAGAGAGAAGAGATAGGCATAAATAAAAGCATAATTTTTATTGAAAAATATGCATGTAAGTAGAGCTATGCAGTTTAAGCCTATATCCTTCAAGGGTCATCTGGATGAATGTGTGAAAAGAGATTTATTTTAAGGGACTGGCACATGATTACGGAGGCTGAAAAGCTCCATGGTCTTCTGTCTGCAAACTGGAGACCCAGGAAACCTATTATGTAGTTCCAGTCCCTAGTTGAAAGGTCTAAGAAGTAGGGGAGCCAATGGTGTAAGAACCACCCCAAGTTCTCAAGGCTTAAGAAACAGGAATGCTATGTTACAGGTAGCAGAAAATGAATGTCTCAGCTTAGCAGAGAGCAACTTCTTCTGTCCTCTGCCTTCTTATTCTATGGGGGCCCTCAACAAGTTGAGTGATACCCACCCGTATTGATGAGGGCGACCTTCTTTATTCAGTTTACTGATTCAGATACTAATCTCTTCCAGATACACTCTCAGAGACACATGAAGAAATAATGTTTTGCCAGCTACATGGGCCTCCCTTACCTGGTCAAGTTGGCA
Organism: Loris lydekkerianus; assembly: GCA_963574355.1. Taxonomy (NCBI): domain Eukaryota; kingdom Metazoa; phylum Chordata; class Mammalia; order Primates; family Lorisidae; genus Loris; species Loris lydekkerianus. The sequence goes on along the minus strand of CAUYPK010168033.1, from coordinate 9,291 downwards.
CATAAAATTAACCTTCACAATTCCTTTGCTCTTTGGTTTCTGGTTGGGTTCAGCCAATAGAGATGCTGGCAGCAAATCACAAGAAGGGAGAAATATGAAGTGGGGTATTGGATGTCCCAGCTCTTTCTACAACCTGTTGTATATGTTTCCTCATCTGTTCATCAAAACCCGCAGCTCCTTTCCATTAATGCTCCCCTAATACCCATTTGAACGTGCCACCTGTTTCTTGCAAGGCCTGACTGATGGATTGTGGGAACACCAAATCCTGTGGGGATTCCAGAAAAACTTCATAGAGTGGCATTTGAGCTGGATCTTCATGAGAAGTGAGGGTTCCATGGGAAACATTCAGGGTGCTTTGAATGTATGACAAATGGATGAAATAAATAATAACTAAGAATGATATGGGGTGTAGATAGTGAAGGACCTTACATTTCCTACAGAGGTATGTTGACTTAACCCAAAGAATACAGGCAATAGAGTGTTTTAGTGGGATTTTAAGCAGAAGGCAACTGATAATAATAAAAACAATATTTCCTAAATTTAATCATTATATTCAAACTTCTAATGAATAGAAGTATTTTTTGAGGACATTATTAGAATGACTAAGATTATTTTTATTATAATGTATACTCTATATGTATCAGTTTTAGCTATTTATAAATTCCCTTTGATTATAATTTTTATATATCCAAAGAACTAAAATTAATTTACATAATAAATAAAAACAAAACCATATGGACTCTAAAAAATGTTAATTTATTGCAAAGGATGATGTTTTGCTAAAAAAAAGCTTAAGTTCATTATTCATAAAAGAGTTCAACATTCCTATATTACCTTGTTTTTTAGGATGATTCACTTTTTCCACTTCTTTTACTGCTCTAACTTCTTTTGTGTGTGTGTCTTTCATCTATATAACATGCTGTGATGTCATTTGACCTTCATTTAATACATTAAGTATCCCTCAAATTTTAGCTGCTTAAGCAACAATTTTATTATGGTTATGAATTCTGTGAGTCACGAATTCAGACTGAGCACAGTGGGAATGGCATGTCTTTTCTCCAGGATGTCTGGGGCTCCGCTGGGAAGATGAATGCTTTGATGAGGACTGTTGGCAGGGACCTCAGCTGGGGCTGTCACTGAGGTCTCCACATGCCTTTCCATGCAGCATCAGTTTCCTCAGCATGGCACCCTTAGGGGAGCCAGACTTCTTTCAGGGCAGCCCAGAGCTTCCACGTGTCACAGCTGAGCAGCATGTTTTCTAACTTAGCTTCAGAAGTCATGTGATGTTCCTTCTGTTGCATTCTATTGGTTATAGAGAGCTGCAACACTTCCAAGATTCAAGGGTTATTTCTTTATGAGTAATGCGTCAAAGACTTTTTAGCCACTTTTAAAAACTACCATAGGTTATGATAATTAATCTTATTAAATACAAAAACAGATATGGAACACTTAAAAGCATCTTTGTTCTTTAATATGGTGGAAATCTAAATAATCCAGATGCTTGTGTTTATTAACAGAATAATAACTCAAATATTTTCCTTAAGCTTTAAAATTGGTAATTAAGTCCAAAATCAGAGGATAAATGTGGTGGGACAGCAAGCGCACAATTAAGGACTTAAGAATTCACTAAATGACTGCTTTCTCCTTTCCCATGGAAGAGTGCAATGAGATCTCCATGGAGAACATATAGACTTTATTACTCTGGCAGCCACACAGCATATTCACATGACCAAGGTGGCACCCTGTCATCTGGACATCTATCTATCTACTTACCCAGCCAGTTGCAGAACCCTATCCTCACAAATGGTCAATGAACACCACTTGTGAATCCAAATCCTCTCAGTACATTTCATCAGCCACTATTGGTGACCAGTTCCACACAGACTTAACCAGTTTCCCACACATGCAAACTGACAGCAATTTTCCTTGAGACTCCACAGTGTGCCTTTTGATCTTTGCCCCATGGATTCTCAGGTGCCGTGACTTTGGTTTTCTTGGGACTCATGCATGCGTGACCTGGAGGAGAGGGAAAATGAATGCCCAAAGGGCTATCTTTCACCAATGGGTTGTGCAAGTTGTGACTGTGAATTGCTATTTGTCCTTTTCATCACTTGACAGTGTTCTAAGATGCGTTTGAGAAGAATCCCCAGAAATCCCTGTTATATGTATTAAAAACCACTCTCCCATCATGGCAGTAATTTGTAAACACGTCCTTTTATTGTCTTTCTTCCTTTTTGCTTCACTCTCCCAGGTCCTGATCCATAAGCCCTATACTCACTTCCCAAATAAATACCTGTATGCATGCAAGCCATTCTTTCAGGCTCTCTTTTCAGAAGCCCAGATCCATGGAGCTGCTAGAGGGAATTCATATTGTAGATGCCCAAGTGCATTGCCTCAACCCAAAGCCAGCAGTGAAGAGAAAGAGAGGGTGTCAGTGAAGCTAGGCTGGGGTTCCTATAACCTAACAGCCCCATTCTCTGTCTTCATCTATATTGGACATCTCTCCATTTCTGGCAAATCTGCTCTTTGGTAGCATGGAAACAAGACAAGAGGACTTCTCTATAAGGCATTAATGTATTCTTTAAACTAGAACTTCAGTATCACTTAAATACATGATATGTATCTCTTCCAAGATGGTCCTTAATGATTCTTGCCTCCTCAAAGTCATGCCCTATTCTGCCTCCTCCCACACTGAACAGGACTCAGCTAGGTAACCAGTAGGATATTGCAGAACAATGGGGTGTTATATTCAGGACAAGGTTGTGAAGGACACTGTAGCTTCCACTTTGCTCTCTTTTGGAAGCCCTGTGGAAAAATGTCCAGTTGTCCATGTAGTGGCAAGAAACTAAGGTCACCAGGCCAGCACCAATAGCCAGCACCAACTCACCAACTGTGTTAGTTTCCTAAGATCCTAATATATCCTATCTGCAAAGTACCTTTTGCCATATAAGATAACATATTAACACATTTTGGGGATTATAACGTGAACATCTTTGAGGAGCCATTAATTGAACCTACCATGCCAATTGAGTGAAATATCCTCTCCACTCTCAATTAAGTGTCCAAATGCTTTGTGCCTCTGCTGACAACTTGACTGCAACCTAATGAGAGACCTGAGCCAGAGATGGCTAGCCATTCCTAAATTCCTGATCCACAGAAACTGTGGGAGATGATATATATTTTTATCATTGTCATAAGTATACTACATTTTGGAGTAATTTGTCACCCAGTTAATAGACACTACAAAATGAAAAAGTTGAAGATAAGGTCAAGATAGCTGATTAGACATAGGTATTATGTGCTCCCTCCATAGGGAGGAACCAGAATGGTAAGCAGATTCTCACACTTTGAACAGATCATCCAAAGGAAAACACTAGAATTCACTAGGGAAGCAACAGAAAGCACCAAAAGTGGCTAAAGAGAGAGTTCAGTTCAACTTTCCTGGCTGGGGATGGCTAATATCTGGGAGAAGCTCCTGGATGTGGAAAAAAAGTAAGAGAGAAGCCTCCAGAGCTCCACTCTGTAAGACAAGCTTTTAAGATCTTGGCTATGAGAAAGCCTTCTGACCCAAGAAGGTCTCAGGCCTAATAGGGACCTTCTTGAAGATGCATAGAGACATTGTTACAGAAAGAGAACTCATGTGGAATCCCACAGGCATCTGAGCCTAAAACAGCTGGAGTTGAGCACCATTCTGAGAAGCTAGACATCGGAGAACCACAGGGGTGGATGGACAGAGAAGTTCAGATGCTCCCAGACATCCACAGGAAGGTCTCCACTGCACTGCTGTGGGCTGCTATTGAGACTGAGATGCATATTTCAGTTTTTTGCCCATATTCCCTGCCTAGGTGATACTTCACCCTTTCCCTTGGCAGGTCCAAGGTGCCATTTTGAGGGTTTGACACGGATGGCTGTGCCTCCTCCTCAGGCTGAGTTTTGGGTTGATGTGGCTGCAGCTTCTCCCTGGTTGGGGAGGGGGAGACAAACCAGGATTTCCAGCATGTATCTGGGATTGTACTGGCTGCTGTAGGACCGATCCTTGAAGAAACTGCACTCCCTACAGTTTCCTGCCAGTGCAGACTTGCCCTCTCTGGTCATAGGTCCAAGGCATTATTTTGGGAGTTTGAAACCTGGTAGTGCCCTGCCCTTTTGCTGAATCTGGGCTGATGCATCCCAGCCCAACTGAAGAGGGAAAGGGACCCTAAGCTCTCCCACCTACACCTCGGGTAATTCCTGTTCCCATTGCCAATAGTACTATGCTCACTGCACCCAGGTCCTATACAGAAGGTACAGCTTATTTTTCTCTTTTCTCAGACAGGCAGTGTTTTTGCAGCTGTCCTGACCTGGAAATCTTAGAACCTAGTTCTCTACATTGCTGGATCCACAGCCAATGCTCCTGAATACCCACTTGGACCACAATAGCTTCAGAGGACTAGTGGGTCCTGGGAGAACACAGTGGGTCCCAAGGAAACTGTGGGTCTCCTGGAACTAGGGCATTCATGGTGAGAGCATCCAGCCAAGAGGAAAGTGCAGCATGCCAGAGGGCCCCTTAGAACAAAAGGGACCAAGGTACCAGCTACCAACAATCAGAGCTATCTCCTCATCTTCATCATCTACTCCCCCACCTACTGTGTTGAGGCAGCCATACCTATTCCTGATTGAGCCAGGCAAGAGCTCAATAGGGGATGATTAAGCCAGGGCACTTAGGAACAACTGCCCTGCCTCTAACATCACACCCAGGATTCCACGAAGCGTGGGGTTACTCCTTTCCCACTAGAAACCTGCAGCAAGTGCATTTGTGTGCCAAAAGGCAAAAACAACTGCCTTCCTTGAGGGAGGGCAGGGCTAATTGTCTTCTCCTCAAGCTGTCTGCCACTTCAGACTACCCTGGAGGCAAGTCCCTGGCACAACACTATCTCCCCTGCTGGAGCATTTCAGCCACACCCCACAATCAGTCTGGTAGCCCTGCACACAATTGGTTGAGGTTCCTATACTACATCTGCCTTAGCTGGATTAGGGTGGGAGCTGGGAACCTGGGTACTTTTGTGCCCCTGGAGGACAAAGACAGCTGTCACCTCTGGGAGAGGGAGGTATAAGCAGTTTGTGTATCCCACAGTCCATGCTTCTTTTAATCTCATCAAAGGGGCCTGCCCCTCCTGTCCCATATCACAGGGCATCTGTTCTTCTACTACCTCAGTATTCTTTCAGAGGGAGAGATCACCCCACCCCTCACTGTCACAGCAAGGGTCTGAACTTAGGGACTATTGAGGAAAAGTTTGCCAGACTTCTCTCAGTCTGGTCTTCTCAGGACTAAAGCTAGACTGCCAAGGGTGTGGGAACTGGGGAATACCTAACCTAGCCCACTACTGCTGGCACCTAAACTTTCCCATGGGTCGGAGATCCAATTGACCCAAATTGTCAGCCACACCATAGTGGGGATCTTCTTGCATGAACCAAAAAACAATGTATCACTCCCTCTCTATGCTAAGCAGCAGAGTTCCTGGCAGAGGAGATAGATGAACTACAAAGCTATCTGTTCTGATTTGAGGGAAGAGGTTCTGGAGGAAAATAAATCAGCATAAGAACATTGGCATTATGAAAAAACAGGTCTCTAGCAATGGATTCCAACCAAAAGGAAATTTTTGAACTATCATATATTCAAAATATGATAACTCAGTGAAATCAATGATAAAATAGAACAAATTGAAAACCATCTCTCTCTCTCTCTCTCTCTCTCACACACACACACACACACACACACACACACACACACACACACACACAAATTCAGAACATGAATGAAAAACTTCAGCAAGGAGATAAGAACATAGCAGAAATTCTGGAAAAGAAAGAGTCATTCATGAAATTTCAAAATATAGTGGAAAGTCTAAACAACAGACTAAACCAAGCAGAAGAAAGAATTTGAAAGCTTGAAGATAAGACTTTCAAATTAACTCAGTCAGTCAAAAATAAAGAAAAAAGAATCAAGAGAAGTGAACAAGTCTGTGGGAAATATGGGATTATGTAAAATCCCCAAACATAAGAATCATACATATCTCCAAGAAAGAAGAATAAAACACAAAAAAGCATGGAAAACTTATTTGAGGGAATAATGGAGGAAGATTCTCTGGTCTTGTTAAAGATTTAGATATCCATATATAAGAAGGCCAACAAACTCCTGGAAGATTCATTCCAAATAGGACATTGCCAAGTTATCAGTGTTGGCCATTAGTCATCAGTCTGGCCACAGTCAAAGCAAAGGAGAAAATCCTGAAGGCTGCAAAACAAAAGCACCAAGTAACTTATGAATGAAAGCCATCAGACTAATGTTAGACTTCTCAACAGAAACCTTACATATCAGAAGGGATTCAGGTCTTATCTTTAATCTTCTTAAATGCAATAAGTGCCTGCCAAAATTTTGTATCTTGCAAAACTAAGTTTCATAAATGAAGGATAAATAAAATATTGCCAAGACAAGCAAACACTAAGAGAATTTGTCACTACTAGACCTACCCTACAAGACATGCTCAAAAGTTCTTTAAACACCCCAAAATGGTCAATGTTCATTAATGTAAATACTCCAAAGGTAAAGCTTCAGGTATCATAAAACAGGAAGACATGAGAAAATATAAACCAACTAGGTAACAATCAACATGATGACTGAAATAGTATTTCACTTATTATTATTAAGATTTAGTATAAACAATCTAAATGCTCCACTTAAAAGATATAGATTGGAAAAAAAAGGGTATAGATTGAGGAATGATTAGACAAACACAATCAAAATATTTGCTATCTCCAAGAGACCCAATAAATTCATAAAGAGTCACATAACCTCGAGGTAAAGAGGACAAAAGAAAATTCCATATGAATGGAAATCAAAAGCAAACAGGAGTAGCTATTTTATAACAGATAAAATAGACATTCAATCAGTAATAGTAAAATAGACAAAGATGGTCATTACATAGTGATAAAGGCATCAATTCAACAAAAAGATATGACAATCCTAAACATCAGTGTATATGCACCTGACACTAGAGCTCCCAGATTCATAAAAAAAAGTAATAGAAAACTCCTTAACTTATTCTATAAATCCAGTATGAACCTAATACCAAAGCCAGAAAAAGACACAACAAAAAAGAAAACACAGACCAAAATTTCTCATGAGCATAGATGCAAAAATTCTCAACAAGATACCAGCAAACAAAATCTAACAACACATCAATAAATAATAATAATAATAATAATTGACCACAATCAAATAGGTTTCATCACAGAGATACCAGGATGGTTGAACTTACAAAATCAATAAATGTGAGTTAAAACATAAAGAGAATTTTAAAAAGCCTTTATGATTATCTCAGTAGATGGGGAAAAAACATTCAATAAAATCCAGCACCCTTTCATAAAAGAAACTCTTAATAAACTAGGCATAGAAAGAACATACCTCAAAATAATAAAAGCCATCTATGAAAAAGCGCACAGACAATATCATACTGAATGGGACAGATGAAAGGACATCCTCTAAAACTGAAATAACACAAAGATGCCTACCTTCATTGCTTAATGCATAGCATAGTACTAGAAATCCTTGCCCAAGCATTCAGGCAAGAGGAACAAATAAAGCGCAAAGACATTAGAAAAACAGACATAAAACTATTCTTTCTTTCTGAGGATATGATCTTATATCTGGAAAACCTTAAAGACTCCTCCAAAAGATTCCTATAATTGTAAATAAATTTTGTAAAATTTCAGGTTACAAAAGTAATGTACACATATTAGTAGCATTTCTATACATTAATAACAGCCAAGCTGAGATTCAAATCAATAACTCAATGCCATTAACAACAGGCAAACAAAATTAAAATACTTAGGAATATGGATATATAGGAACTCTCAAGGATGTCTACAAAACACAGATGAAAGAAATCATTGATAACACAAACAACTAGAATAACATCTCATGCTCATAAACTGAAAGAATCAATGTCCATTCTGTCCAAAGTGATTTACAGTGCCAATGCAATTCCCATCAATACCAATGTCATGGATTTGGATTAAAGATGGCGGCCAAGTAACAGCTTCCCTGTAACTGAGCATGGCGAGTCTGGGGAGACAAGACTCCAGGCATCTCTGGCCGGTGGGATCTGCCTATGATCATCCCTTTGAGGACACAAGGAGCCAGCAAGGGAATTCTGGACCCCAGAAGGAGGACAAAAACAGTGGAAAACTGGCAAGAGGCTGCGTGTGTTCCATCAATCTAATCATGCCAGCAACCATGAGTACAAGCAGCAGTGAGACTGCAAACCTGAAAGGCCTTACCTGTGAACTGTTTTGGTGTTCTTGGACTTGGCACTCAGTTGAGCTGCCTTGGGGAGACCTTGAGCAGGAGTGTGGAGAACGTTGGGCATTGTCTGGGGCCCCAGAATGAGCCACTGAGCTGGGCGAGGTAAGCCATTATGAAAGAACTGCTCCAGCAAGCTCTGCCCTCAGGGTCCAAGAGCAAGGATTGGGTGGGACAAAGTAACCTAGTGACTGAGCACCTAAAGGTGGGGACTGAACTGCCTTACAGCCTTAATCCTTAGGGGCGGAGTGAAGTGGTTTTGGCACACTGGAGCCTAGGGCTGTTGCCCTGGGTGAAGTGCCGTGACATCACAGCTCAAAGCAACCTCAAACTCCTGGGCTTGGCTCTGCCCAGACCTCCATAAGAGCGGTGCATTGACCACTAAACAGTGACCCACACCCATTGGGCCTCCGCATTCCTGAACCAGTAACTGCGAGAGTCACGCAACACTGTATCCTCCCTCCTATGTCCTCCAAGCGTCCACATTAGCCCATTCATCTGGCCAAGGACCCTGGTAGCTGCGTGCCCTCTGGAGCCCTTCCTGCCTCTGCGCAGAGCCCTTCTCTGGCCAGAGACTGCTGGAGCCTTGGGATCTCTGTGCGAAAGTCATTGGGCGCCAGGCACTCCCAGAAACGTGCCCACCACCCCCAGCCCTGTTGCTGGATCCGGGCGTATCACACACCGGAGCTGCTTCCACAACCAGAACTCCGTAGCTAGAGCAGCCCCAGAGGAACTACACAGGGTCACGCCCTACAAAGACCCAGCAACAATAGAGTGATCCCGCTAGGGTCTAATCTTGGAGAGACACCTTCCCAACTCTAAGGACAGCAAGAGGCAACGGTGAAAAACAATCATGAGGTGAAATCAACAGAAAAACTCTGGCAATATGAATAATCAGAGTAGATCAACTCCCCCAAGGATCAATGGGGCAGAAACAGCACAAGACCCCA
>CAUYPK010168029.1:0-10104 GCA_963574355.1 Loris lydekkerianus | reverse complement strand
ATGGTGGGAGCTGGTTCACGTGTCGGGAGGACTCGGAAATTTTATTCTGAGTTTTATGATTCAAAGTTTCCCTTTTTGATCGGGACCAGCCAGTTAGCAGTGCAGCCTGAACTGCTAAGCACCGCCAGCCTTCCTCAGCAGAAATGTTGTGGTTTTACTCAATCCCTGCTGGTCTGGTGGAGAGCGCCCATCCTTAGTTCAAAATGTCTGTTTCCTGGGCACGCTCCCTTCTATTGTCTAGCAGGTTGCCAGGTTCCCCATGGTTTTGAGTGGCTCTCCTTTCAGATGCCTCTCTCAGTTCAGGAATAAATATTTGTTAATTTGGTTTTATCAGCATTTGCAAGCTGTTGCCCTCCGTAAGGGAGGGACCTGTTGGCCGGCTCGGCCAAGCAGGGAAGAATCTCTACAACAGAGTCTATGGTTTTAAATTACCCCTCAGATATAGCAGTTTGCCACTTTGCTGAGCATCTCCAGCTGAGCGTCTCACACCAATAATCCACAGTCAGGGAAAGTCCAGACACCCTTTCTTCTCTCCTGATGGCTCAGGAGAGGTGGGCTACACATCTGTCCTGTCCACCATCATGCTCCGCCCAGGGTGGTTGCTTTTTATGTTCAGTTGTGAGACTTTCTATTTTACATGAGATATTAGAGCTTTCTCAGATATGTGATCAGCATGTGTTTCTTCTGTTAGTGTTTGACTTTCTCTCTCTTTGTGTCCATTGACAAACACATTTAAAAATTTTCATCAAGTCAAATATATTTATTTATTTATTTATTCATTCATTTATTTTTATTAAATCATAGCTGTGTATATTAATGCAATTATGGTGTAAATGTGCTGGTTTTATATGCAATTTGAAATACTTTCATCAACCTGGTTAACATAACCTTCACTACATTTTCTTAGTTAATTATTATGTTAAGATATTTATATTCTACATTTAGTAGATATAACATCTACCCTTATAAAATGCACCATAGGTGTGGTCCCACCAATATTCTCCCTCTAGCCATCCTCCTCCCTTCCCTCCCTCTCCTCTTTCCCCTTCATCTTGGGCTGTAGTTAGGTTATAGCTTTCATATGGAAGTGTGAATGCTTATAAATTGGTTTCATAGTAGGGCTGATTGTATTGGATACTTTTTCTTCCATTCTTGAGATACTTTGCTAAGAATCTTGAGATTCTCAAGCTCCATCCATGTAAACATGAACGAGGTAAAGTCTCCATTTTTTTTAAGAGACAGGGTCTCACTCCATCACCCTTGGTAGAGTGCTATGGCATCACAGCTCACAGCAACCTCCAGTTCTTGGGCTTAGGTTATTCTCTTGCCTCAGCCTCCGGAGTAGCTGGGACTACAGGCACCCAACACAACAATGGGCCAGGCTATTTCTTGTTGCAGTTTGGCCAGGGCCAGGTTTGAACCCACCATCCTCAGTATATATGGGGCCAGTGCCCTACTCACTGATCCACAGGTGCCATCCGTCTCCATCTTTTTTAAGCCTATATTCCATGGTGTACATATACTGCAATTTATTAATCAATTCATGGGTCAATGTGTAGTTGGACTTCTTCCATGACTTAGCAATTATGAATTGGGCTGCAATAAGCATTCTGGTGAGAATATCTTTGTTATAAAGTGATTTTTGGTCTTCTGGATATGTATCTAGTAGAGGAATTGAAGGATCAAATGGTAGGTCTATTTTTAGATTCCTAAGTGGTCTCCAAACATTTTTCCAAAAGGAATATATTAGTTTGCATTCCCACCAGCAGTGCAGAGGTGTTCCTTTTTCTCCAAATCCACACTAACATCTATGGTTTGGGGATGTGGAATAGTAATCTTACTAAAGTTAGATAATATCTAAAAGTGATTTGATTTGCATTTCTCTGATGATTAAGGATGATGAGCATTTTTTTTATGTGTTTGTAGGCCATGCACCTGTCTTCTGCAGAGAAGTTTCTCTTCAAGTCCCTTGCCCACCCTGAGATGGGATCACTTGTTCTTTCTTGCTAATATGCTTGAGTTCTCTGTGGATTCTGGTTATTAAACCTTTGTCAGAGACGTAACCTGCAAATATCTTCTCCCATTCTGAGGGCTGTCTGATTGCTTTATGTACTGTGTTCTTGGCTATGCAGAAGCTTTTTAGTTTAATCATATCTCAGTAATATATTTTGGTGTTGCTTCAATTGCCTGGGGGTCATTCTCAGAAAATATTCTCACAGGCCAATTTCTTCAAGTGTTTTCCCTGAACTTTCTTCTAGTAATTTTATAGTCTCCTATCAAAACACACACAGAGACACACAGACACACACACAGACTCACACAGACCCACACACAGAGACACACTCACAGACACACAAAGACACACACAGAGACACACAGATATACACACACAGACAGACACACAGAGACACACAGATACACACACAGAGACACAGAGACACACAGATACACACACAGACACACAGAGACAAAACAGACATACACACAGAAACACACAAGCACACACATAGATATACATACAGACACAGAGACACACACAGAGACACAGAGACACACAAAGAGACACACACAGAGACAAACACACAGACACACACAGGCAGACACACAAAGACACACACAGAGACACATACAGAGACACACTGACACACACACAGACACACATACTGACACAGAGACAGACACACAGAAACACACACAGACACACAATGACACACATAGATACACACACAGAGAGACAGACATACAAAAACACAGACACACACAGAGACACAGATGCAGACACACAAAGAGACAAATAAGCAGCCAAACACAAAGACACACACAGATGTACACACATAGACACACATAAACACACACACAAACTCACACAGAGACACACACACAGACACACACACAAACTAACACAGAGACACACACACAGGGACACAAAGACACACACAGACACAGCGACACACACAAAGGCCCACATAAGGACACACACATACACACAGACAAACACAGACACAAAGACACACACATGGACACACACAGAGACACAGACACACAGAGAACACAAAGAGACACACACATACACACAGACAGAGAGATAAACACAGACCCACACACAGACATACACAGAGACACATTCAGACACACAGAGAGATACAGACAGAGAGACACACAGAGAGAAACACAGAGACACAAATACAGAGACACATACACAGACACACACACAAACACACACAGGGACACAGACACACACACAGACACACACACAAACACAGTGACACAAAGACACACACACACACACAGAGACCCAGACACACACACAAGGACCCACACAAGGACACACACATATACACAGAGACACACACAGAAACACAGACACACACTAAGACACACACAGACACACACTCAGGCACACACAGACACACAGAGAACACAAAGACATGCACACATACACACACAGACACACAGAGAGAAACACACAGACCCACACACAGACACAGAGACACACTCACAGACACACACAACACACACACAGAGTCACACAGAGACACACAGAACAGAGTCACACAGAGACACACATACAGAGACCCACACACAAACACACACAGAGACACAGACACACATAGAACACACACAGAGACACACAGAGACACAGAGACACACAGAGACACAGAGAGACATACACAGAGACAGACACAGACACACAGAAAGACGCACACAGACACAGACAGAGACACACTTACAGACATACACACAGAGACACACGCAGACAAACACAGACATGCACAGACACACTCACACCCACACAGAGGCACAGACACAGAGGTAAACAAACACTAAGACAGACACACATACAGAAACACACTCAGACACACACAGAGAAAGACACACAGATACATGGACACAGACACACACAGACATACACAGAGACACACATACTGAGACACACACACAGACACACAGAGACCAACAGAGACACACTCATAGACACACAAACAGACAAATAGACACACACAGACACACACAGAGACTCACACATACACACACAGACATACCACACAGAGATACACACAGAGCCACACATATACAGAGACACACAAAGACACACAGAAACAAATGGACAACCACACATACACACACAGAGACACATTCACAGACATACAGAGACACACCCACAGCAACACACAGACACATACATAAAGACACACACAGAGACACACACACAGACACAAACAGAGATACACACAGAGGAACACACAGAGACACACACACAGACACACACTCACACACACAGACACACACAAAGACACACAAAGAAACACACAGACACACACACAGAGACACACAGAAAGAAAAACACAGACACACAGAGACACACAGAGATACACACAGAGACACAGACACAGGCACATACAGAGACACACAGACACATGCACACAGACACACACAGATAAGCACACAGAGACACCCACAGACTCACACATAGATACACATACATAGACACACAGAGACACACAGATACACAGACACACCCAAAGACACATTCAGAGGCACACACAGACACACAGACACACCCAAAGACACATTCAGAGGCACACACAGACACACACAGAGACACATACAGCAATATACACAGAGACACACACAGACACACATAGAAAGACAGACACAGGCACACATACAGAGAAACACAAACACACAGACACTCAGAGAGAAACACAGACACACACAGATACACACAGTCACAAACAGAGACACACACCCAGAGACACACAGAGACACACATATACAAACATAAACACACACACAAACGCTCTGAGACAAGCACAGACACACATACACATATACACAGACACACATACACAGATACACAGACACACACACGTAGACACATAGAAACACACACAGACCCACACTCAGACATACACACACAGAGACACAGAGACACACACACAGACACACACAGGGATGCAGACACAGACACATACAAAGACAAACATAGAGAAATACATGCACACACACACAGAGACACACACACAGACACAAACAGAGACTCACACACAGAGACACTCACACAGACACACACAGACACACATAGACACAGGCACACACCCACAGACATAGAGACACACAGAGACCCACACACACAGACATATCACACAGACACACAGAGAAACACACAAGCACACACTTACAGACACACACATAGTCACACCCACAGAGACACACACCCAGACACACACAGAGGAACATATACAGACACACAGAGACACACACAGAGACACATATAGAGAGACACACAGAGGAAGATGCAGAGACACACACAGACACACACACCTACAGACACACAGAGTGATGCACACATAGACACACAGAAACACATTCAGGGACACACAGAAACACACCCTCAGGGACACATACAGAGAGAAACACACAATGACACACATACACAAAGACACACATAGACACACACACAGAGTGATGCACATGTAGACACACAGAAACACACAGAAACATAGACACACAGAAACACACCCAAAGAGACACATGCACAAAGACACACACACAGACACACACACAGACACATGCCAAGACACACACAGAGGCACACACAGAAACCCACACACAGACACACTGATACACACAGGCACACACACAGACACATACAGAGAAAAACACACAAACACACACAGAGAGATGCACACACAGACACACATGGAGACAAAGACACACACACAAAGACATGTAGACACACACACAGATACACAAACTGACACACACCCAGACATGCACAGACACTCAGAGACAAACACACACAGATGCACAGAGATACACACACAGAGACACACACAGAGAGATACACACTCAGACATATACAGAGACAGACACAGCCACACACAACTCAGGGCTGCTCTCAGAAACTCCATTTTGGGACACTGAGGCAGTCACCAGTTGGCTCTCCAATAAAAGACTCCCCCACAAATTCAGCTTGTGTGGCTTTGTGGTCTCTGGGAGAACTCCTGGGCATAACACTAGGATTACAGGTGTCAGTCACCACACCTGTCCTTTATTTACTATTTATATATAGTTCTGAGTCTCTATTGATACCCCTATTTCATTGATGTATGTGTCTATTTTTGTACTAATACCATGCTTTTTTGGTTACTATAGTCTTGCAGTATAATTTGAAGATTGGCATTACATATGCCTCCAGATGTGGATTGCATTGGCTAGTCAGGCTCTTATGATTTCATGTGAAAATTAGGATTTTTTTTCTCTAATTCTTTCCAAAATGATGTTGGTATTTTTATGGGAATTGTATTGAATCTGTAAGTCATATTTGGGCAATATAACATTTTAGCAATATTGATTCTTCCAGTGTTTTGTCATTCATGCTATCTACAATTTCTTTCACTAGTGTTTTCTAGTTCTTACTTTAGAGATTTTTACTTTCTTGGTTAAATGTATTACTAGGCATTTTATGTTATTTTGTAGCTATTGTGAATGGTATTGAATTTTTGATGTGATGATCAACTTAGCATTTATTGGTTTATAAAAATGCTTCTGATTTGTGTACACGAATTTTGTAACCTGAGATAACTAAATTTATTTATCAATTCTAGGAGTCTTTTGTAGGAGGCTTTACAGTTTTCTAGATTTAAGATCATCTCATTGGCAACAGGGATAGTGTAACTTTTTTTTTCTGACTTGAGTGTCCTTTATTTTTTTCTATTATCTGATTTCTCTGGCTGGGACTTCCAGCACTATGTTGAGTAGAAGTGGTGAGAGTGAGCATCGTCTTGTCTCAATTGTTACTTGAAATGCTTTTAACTTTATCTCATTCAGTATAGTGTTTGAATTAAAGGCCATTCACAATTAGAAAGGATTTGGAAGGGGCTCATCATTGTGAACTAAGATAAAATCTTATGTCCCCCCCACCCCAGCAACTAACTGACTGGACCCCCCTCCTGGCCAAGGGGATCCCTAAAACTGAGTTGCTAGTCATCAGAGAGGAGATCTGACATGTCTCATCATGCTCCCTCCTCTTATTAGAGACGCCCTCTGTGACTCAGAACAGCCTAAGGCTATGGAAGACGTACCTGCAGGTCCTCAATATACTCAACAAACCAGTTGAGTCTGTCCAGTGTTTTGTCTCTGATTAACAAACCCTTGACCTTAAGCATGTCTTTTTGCTGACTCCTGGTCTTTTAGCCAAAGTCTAACTTCCAGCCAATTATCAGGTAAAGAATCTTTAAACTCACCTATAAATCTGTAAATCCTAACCGACTTCCAGATGTCCCAACTTTTTGTGCCAAACCAATGTATGTTTTCTGCTTATTGATTTATAACTTCACCTGTAATTCCTATCTCTTAAAACCAAACAGCAAACCCATAACTGGCAGTCCACTTGCTCAAAGCTTCTTGGGTGTGGCTCTGGGTCATAGTCTTCAAATTTGGCTTAGCATAAACCTCTTTAAATTATTTTTACAAGTATGGCTTCTTTTCCATTGACATCATATGTAGTTTTTATTATATTTATGTATGTATTTATTCTGTCTGTGCCTATTTTGCTGAGGTTTTTTATCATTATCACTTGCTGGTGTAGGGGTAAGGGGAAATGTGCCCTTTCCCCCCAAAAGGTGGCTGAAAGACCAACTCACAACTAAGGCAGGATAGTAAGAGAAATGTTATTTCCAAATATCATGCACATGGGAAGAATTACAGGTGTGATCTCCCAGTATCTTAATGATGGCCAGACACCTTTTAAGATGCTTTTTAGGAGGGAGGAGGAGAATGTGGAGTATACGAGCAGCAGGTGGGTGCTAAGGAGGATAGGGGGAAATGGATTGACGGTAAATTAACTTGAGAGACAGTTATTATGTTTTAAACAATTTGCAGTAGGCCTGCTAGCCTTCAGGGTGAAAAAAGAAAGTCAGTTTTGCCCCTTTGATATTTTGATCAGGTTGGTCAGATTTTATGTAGATAGAGAAGAAGCCCCTTCCAAATACTTTCTGATTGTGTATGGCCTTTAATTCAAAATATTCTTTATACCAAGTAGTCAATTTTGGAGTAAAATTTCCTTAGCTCCTCCACTGGATTTTAGTGAATGCTCTTACTGTATCTATCAAAATAATTATACGATATTTGTTTTCAATTCTGTTTATGTAGTGAATCACATTTATTGATTTGTGTATGTTAATCCAACTTTGTATGCCTGGGAGGAAATTCACTTGTCATGGTAAATTATACTTTTCATGTGATCTTGGGTTTGTTTTGCTAGTGTTTTCTTGATTGTTTTTGGATAGATGTTAATCAGTCCTGTAGTTTTCTTTTTGTTGTTGTTGTTGTATTCATTCCTGGATTTGGTATTAGGTTGGTATTGACTTCATAAAATGAATTAGAGAGGATTTCCTCTTTCTTAATCTTATGTAACAGTTTCAGTAGGACAGGTACCAGTTCTTCCTTGTATGACTGGTAGAAATCACTATGATCTGGTTTTTGTCGTTTTTTTTTTTTTTTTTTGGGGGGGGGGCGAAGCATATGTTTTATTACTAATTTATTCTTACTACTTCTTGTTGCTATGTTTAGAATTTTTATTTTTCTCCAATTCAGCTTGGGAGGTTGTGTGATTGCAGGAATTTATTCATTTTCTCTAGAATTTTTAGATTGTGTTCACAGAGGTGTTCATAGTAGACTCAGAAGATCTTTTGCATTTCTATAATATCAGTTATAATGTCTCCTTTTACATTTCTGATTGACCTTATTTCAATCATTTTCTTATTTTCTTAGTTAATCTACCCAGTGGTCTATCAATGATTTTATTTTATTTTTATTTTTTGTGGTATATCAATTTTATTTGTCTTTTCAAAGAATCAAATTTTCATTTTGTTGATCTTTTATATTGTTCTGGTTTGTTTCAATTTTATTTAGTTCTCCTCTGATTTTTATCATTTCTTGTCTTCTGCCAGCTTTGGGTTTGTTTTGTTTTTAATTTTTCTAGAACCCCAATGTGTGACATTAGGTTATTAATTTGTGATATTTCTGTCTTTTATCTATTTATTTATTTTGGAGACAGAGTCTCAGGCTCTCACCCTGGGTAGAGTGCTGTGGCATCACAGTTCACAGCAACCTCAAACACTTGAGCTTAAGCGATTCTCTTGCCTCAGTCTCCCAAGTAGTTGTGACTACAGGCAATCGCCACAATGGCCAGCTGTTTTTTTGTTGAAGTTGTCATTGTTGTTTGGCAGGCCTCGGCTGGATTTGCACCTGCCAGCTTTGGTGTATACGGCTGGTGCCCTAGCCGTTGAGCTACAAACGCTGAGCCTATGATATTTCTGTCTTTTAATTGGAAGTATTTAGTGCTATAAACTTCTCTCTTAGCTCTGCTTTTAACTTACCCCAGAGATTTTGTTAGTTCATCTTTTAATTTAAAAAATGTTTTTAAAATTTTCACCTTCATTTCATTATTGATCTCAAAGATAATTTAGTATCATGCCTTTTAATTTGCATGTATTTGTATGGTTTTGAAAATTTGTTTTATTTATTTATTTATTTTTATTAAATCATAGCTGTGTACACTGATATGATCATGGGGCATCATGCACTAGTTTTATAGACTGGTTGACACATTTACATCACACTGGTTAAGATAGCCTTCCTGGCAATTTCACAGTTATTGTGTTAAGACATTTACATTCCACATTTACTAAGTTTCACATATACCATTGTAAGATGCACCACAAGTGTATTCTCACCAATACCCCTCTTTCAACCCACCTCCCCCCCCCATTTCCCCCTTCCCCCTATTCCTAGGTTGCAAATGAGTTACAGCATTCATGTGAAAGCCCTAAATTAGTTTCATAGTAGGGGTGAGTACACTGGATACTTTTTCTTCCATTCTTGGGATACTTTACTAAGAAGAATATGTTCAAGCTCCAGCCATGTAAACACAAGGGAGGTGAAGTCTCCATCTTTTTTAAGGCTGCATAATATTCCATGGTGTACATATACCACAATTTATTAATCCATTCATGGATCAATGGGCACTTGGGTTTTTTCCATGACTTACCAATTGTGAATAGGGCTGCAATAAATATTCTGGTACAAATATCTTTG
>CAUYPK010168028.1:0-25552 GCA_963574355.1 Loris lydekkerianus | reverse complement strand
TATAACTGGGTTATAGCTTTCATGTGAAAGCCATAAATTAGTTTCATAGTAGGGCTGGGTACATTGGAAACTTTTTCTTCCATTCTTGGGATACTTTACTAAGAAGAATATGTTCCAGCTCCATCCATATAAACATGGAAGAGGTAAAGTCTCCATCTTTCTTTAAGGCTGTATAATATTTTATGGTGTACATATACCAAATTTATTAATCCATTCGTGGATCGATGGGCACTTGGGCTTTTTCCATGACTTAGCAATTATGAATAGGGCTGCAATAAACATTCTGGTACAAATATCTTTGTTATGATGTGATTTTTGGTCTTATGGGTATATACCTAGTAGAGGAAGTATAGGATTGAATGGCATATCTATTTTTAGATCTCTAAGTGTTCTCCAAACATCTTTCCAAAAGGAATGTATTAATTTGCATTCCCACCAGCAGTGCAGAAGTGTTCCCTTTTCTCCACATCCACGCCAACATCTCTGGTCTTGGGATTATGTGATATAGGCTAGTCTTACTGGAGTTAGATGATATCTCAAAGTAGTTTTGATTTGCATTTCTCTGATGATTAAAGATGATGAGCATTTTTTCAAATGTCTGTGGGCCGCGCGCCTGCCTTCTTCAGAGAAGTTTCTCTTCAAATCCCTTGCCCAGCCTGCGATGGGATCACTTGTTCTTTTCTTGCTTATACGTTTGAGTTCTCTGTGGATTCTGGTTATTAAACCTTTGTCGGAGACATAACTTGCGAATATCTTCTCCCATTCTGAGGGCTGTTTGCTTGCTTTACTTACTATGTTCTTGACTGTGCAGAAGCCTTGAAGAAATCGGCCTGGGAGAATATTTTATGAGGAGGACCCCTCCCCCAGGCTATTGAAGCAGCTTCAAAAATACACTACTGGGACCTGATCCTTTGTTTCTTTATAGTGTTTTTTCTCTTGTATGTGTCTTAAGGATTTATATATATATGTGTGTATGTATGTATGTGTATATATACATACATAAACACATACATATATACATATATAATGCTGTTGAAAGCTTGACATCTTTTGAAAAAGATTAATAGTTAGTAAGATAAATATTTTTTATGCTCAGCGATAAAACGAGCATGCCTTTTTCTAAATACAAGCCAAGTAGATGGAAGAAGAATTTGGTTACTTCTGATAGGCTTTTAGCAGGGGAGGGGGTTGTTAATCTAGTCAGGAGTCAGGCTGTGTTTGAGGTTTGTTGTTGCTATGGTTACCCTGAGTGCACCACAGTCATCAAATTCCTGTAACGATATCTTTGTTAAGGATGAAGGTTGATTTGACAGGGGTCATGGTCTCAATTTTGGCTTTCCCTTGAGTTTGGAGTTTCTCTTTGTGCTGTGCACTGTAGAGACTTTGTTTCTTGCAACCTCCCGGCTGAATTCAACTTCTTCCTTTTATGTGAGGTTGCTAGCTTAGTGCTGAAGTAAGAGGGTTCTATGATCTTCTTCAGGAGGTTCAGTCTGAGGTATCATCCCCAGGTCTCCCTCAGGCATCTGCTCCTGCACCTGCTCCAGCTATAGTGTGTGGTATGGACCTGGTCAGCTTTCCTGCTTCTTCTCTGGTGGTAGAGCTTTGGTGGCTTTTCCTTCCACCCTAAATTAGGGTTTTCCCTCCTTAAGGGGCAATACTAGAGATGAGTCTGGGTAGATTTTCAGAAGAGGCTGCTGTCCCACCCCTCCATAAGGCAGCATCTGGGAAGATTTCTGGGGATTCTTCCTAATCCTCCATTGGCACCTGGTGGGGTTGATAGAAGCAAAGCATGGGTGAGGGTGTGAAGCCTCCTGTCTCTGTGGCTCCCAAGAGCCTCATGTTCTTACACAAGTACAATTTGTTAATTGTAACATATTACAATTTTCATGATCCATTAAAACATTTTACCTTTGTTCTTCATACCAGTTTACTTGGTGTCGTCAAACCTCTGCTCCAGGCAAACCAATTTTTGGTTCCTGCCTTTCCCTTCAGGGCTAGTCTCTCTCTTGAGACCACATTTTTAATTTTTTCCTCTGATCTAAATTTTTTGATGGGGTTGAGATGAGTTGTTAATTTGCAGTTTGTCTAATATTGCAAGTTTTGATGCTTTTTCTAGCTATCTGTTTCTAAGCTAAAATGGGTATGCTGTGCTTTTAATCTACTCATTCTTAGGCAAATATTTGTCAGTATCTAAAAAGTACAGCCTACACAACAACACAATCCACACAACAGTCAGGTGATGCCTTTGCTCACTGAATGTAGACATGTGATTATGTCGCATCACATAATCAAAAATTCTGTTTTGATCAAAAGTAGTTGTTGTGAAGGGGGAGAGGGAGGGGATGGAGGAAGGTGATTGGTGGGATTACACCTACGGCGCATCTTACAAGGGTACATGTGAAACTTAGTAAATGTAGAATATAAATGTCTTAACACAATAACTAAGAAAATGCCAGGAAGGCTATGTTAACCAGTGTGATGAAAATATGTCAAATAGTCTATAAAACCAATGTATGGTGCCCCATGATTGCATTAATGCACACAGCTATGATTTAATAAAAAAAAAAATAAAAAAGTAGTCGTGTTAATTTCGCTTACAGATTTTACAAAGGAAGGAAAAGTAACTTGCAGACCCTGGTGTTTCTATGGTGCCTATCCAACCCTTGTATTTTTCCTGAGGCACAGTATTTGTGTGTCTATTCCCCCTCCAGACAGAACCTTCAGGGCAGGTAGAGTGCGCCATCCTCTTTTGCTTGCCTAGTGCTGAGCCAATATCTGGTTCAAGTGAGAACTCAATTAAAAATCTGGCTAATGTTTCTGAGTGCTGTTAGCTCATTCAGTCAGATGGCACATTTTCCTGAGAGCTCCTTGGATTTCCCAGAGAGATACATCTTGAGGAGTGACCAAGTCTTCTTTCAATTATTTGGCTTACATTAAAATACAAAAAGCACACGATCCAGATGTGCTCTGAGAAAGCCTGGGGCATGTGCCAAAGTGATGTGTGTGTGCTCTGAGGAGCTCTGATTTTATCATCTGGAGAACCAGAAGCCACTCAACGATCTCTCAACTTAACTACTTTTTCTTATAGTTGGAGTATTTTTGATGCTTAATGACAAATAGCATTTTAATTTGAACTTTATAAGGCAGGGACTTCCATTAAGTGAATGCAGGCAAGCAGACATGAAGGAAAAGAGTGACTCCCTTCATTAGGGGCATGCAGTTTAGAAATCATGCTCTGAGTGAATCTTAAATAGTCTAGCAAACTGAAATCCCCTTGGCTCATCTGCCAAGTCAGTGAATATGGTAATCTGTGTGTGACAGAAGCCTTTGCAGCTGTTCCTCAGCCAGGCAGTCTGACTTGGGGATTTGTTTATGCTGTAAGGCTCACTGGACTCTCCATCAGGCAGGGAAGAGAAAAGTTTGACCCTGATTTGCAGCTAATAACTCTTTAGATGCTGACTTCTATTGCATTTAGGTCTTGATATATGTGTGCTCCTCTTTCCCAACCCTTCCCCAATATTGTACAGTCATAATACACTGATGATTCTGGTTTGGACATCTCTGCAGAGGATTGAAGGTCAGTGGTTTGAGAGGTTCGATCACACATGACTTGCCACTGGTGCTGCTTTGCAGTTGTAACCAGGGAGGTGGAATGGTACTGAGGAAAAGGGAAAAAAGAGCATTGGCTTTGGCAGAAACCAGAACTGGGCTCAAATTCTGGCCCTGCTGTTTTTTAGCATTTTGACCCTGATCAAGTGCAATTATCTTCCTGAGCTTCAGTCATCTGTGATAGCAAGGTGGGAGCACTGGACTCTGAGCATTCTCCTGAGGATAAATGATGTCAGTATGATGTATGATGAGATAAAATGCTACATATAAAGGGTGTGCTCAGAAAAAAGGGGGGGGGAATGTTTAACAGATGGTAGCTGCTATAACTGTTATTACTATTGCTTATTTTTATCACTGGCTTCCTGAACATGTTTTCACTTGTTTTCTCTGGTCTTACTCCATAAATACAGCCACATGTGCCTGACCCCTCCACATGCTCTAATCTTTAATTTGATAAAGTGCTCACCTTATCTCACACACCTCTGGGCCTTGCCTGGCTCCTTTCCTCCAGCCTGGGTCCTATGATCAGCTTTTGTTCGGCACCCTTCTGTTTTACTGCTCTGTGGATTGTGTTGCTGTGTAGAATGTGTATTTTAAATATTGGTAAAAACTTATATTTGTTTAAGGATGAGTTGATTAAAGAACACAAAGTACCAGTTTTATCTTAGAAATAGAGATGCTAGAAAAAGCATCCAAACTTACAACACTAGACAACTGCAAATTACCAACTCATCTTGAATCCATCAGAGCCCCTTGCTATGGGAGGATTTTACAGCCCTACTGCTCTGGATGTATGCACACCATATGGGTTACTAAGGCCATGTAAGCTAAGTGGTGCGTCACTGCTAGGTGTACCTTTCCCCTTCCTCAGCAGTCATGGTGCTATGGTAGAGTGGATCTTTCCAAGGCTTAGGTCTCTGAGTGGCTGTGATGAGCAGAGCTCCACTTTTGGCTACAATAGACACAGTGTGAGTAAGAAGTAAACTTTACCAAGGATTTTTGACTTGTTTGTTACTGCAGCATCACCCAGCCCATTCTAATTGCTAAAGACCTTCTCCCTCAATTCCAGCTCTGAGGTAGAGTTCTCTACACCTGCCAACAGCCCCATCAAACCACTTGGATCTTTGCTCCCTAAGAAGTTGCTCTGTCCATTCAGTGGCCGTCAGGTGAGAAGAAGCCACAAGCTGATGCTTCTGTCAGCTACATGCTCAGTCTGTCCTGCTACTTACTGCACTTGGACTCTAAGCTGCTCAAACCTATAAAGTGAATTACAACACACAGACACCAGTGCAGTCCATGCTGGGAAGGGTGCCCTGAAATACTTAAACACTCCCATTTCCCTTTCATGTCCTGCCTCTCATTCTGTTTAGCTTGCTGCTCATATTCATCAGGCCCATGTAGTTCCCCTAAGGAGAGACTGGAGATGGAGCAAAGCAGTGTCTGGGCAGTGTGCATCCCAGCCTGCTTTTGGAGCTGTCTGTCTGTCTGTCTGTCTGACGTCCTTGCAATATCAGGGCCATTTCAGCCCCACAGGTAGCCTCAGCCCTGCTCCTACACTTGAGATCTGGGAGACCTGGCTGCCACCTGATAGTTTTGGATTTGATGTTGTCTACCTTATGTCTCCTACTGCCTCTGTGGGCATCTGTGCTGTTCTTCAGCTGCTCTTCCACCTGGACTCAGGACATAGGACACTTTTCAGAATAGAGCCTTCTTCATTCTCCAATCCCAGAGATTATAGCTATTATTACACCCAGAGTTGAACGTATGGCCTGTCATTCTCTAATATTGCTCAATTAGCTGTTGCAAAGAGCAGAAGCCAGTCTGAGCTAAAAAAGAGGGTTTACTGTGTTATCAATTTGGGCTGCTGGAACAAAGTACCATGGACCTAGGGGCTTATAAACAACAGAAATTTATTACTCACATTTCTGGAGGCTGGAAGTCTGAGATCAGGGTCCTGGCATGGTTCTGGTGATGTCTTTCTTTCATGTTGCAGATGGCCAACTTCTTGTTGTGTTCTTGCATATTGGAAAGAGAGAGATAACTGATATCTCTTGCTTTTTTTCAATTAAGGGCACTAATCCCATGATGAAGACCCCACCTTTAGGACCTCATCTAACTCTAATTACCGTTCAAAGGTCCCATCTCCAAGTACCTTCATATTGGTGATTGGGATTTCATCATATAAAATTTGGGGGCACACACACACACATACACACACACATATACACACACACACACACACACACACACTTTTAGCCCATTAAACAGTAAGACTAAACACATCTTGGAACTAGAAAAGGATGGTCTTTGGAAGCCGAGGCAAGAAAGGCAACTCTTAGGACCAGCTATTATATCAGTATCAGCCTCTCCCAACTTTCACAGTTTCTTTCATAGGATATCTATGATCTTGATGTTTCTGCTACCTATTGTTTTAGAACAAATTATCCCAAAAAGTATTGGTTTCAAACAACAAGAATATCCTTCTCTCATGAATCTTGACCAGGCACTTTCTCTGTTTCATGTACATTCAGCTGATGCCCTGGGAAGGCTGAAAGGTCCTAGATGTCCTTTATCACAGGGATGGCAGTTAATGCCAGCTGCCATCCTGGGGCTCAAATGGGCTTCTTGGCCAGATGCTTTGGTTCTTCTCTTATGTTACTATTTCTCATCTTTACTGGCCATCCATATGCTGTTTCATGGGGACATTTTTTTAGGGAGGCTTCTCGGACTCTGCCCACACCCATCATAGTTTGAGTGCTCTGAGAAGTGCCAGGAGCCAGTATTTTCATGCTCAGGGCTGCCTGTTTTGTCACTGATTGCCTTCACTGTGAGCAGACAGGTGCCGTTATGCATTTTACCTCTGCTGGGTCAATTATAGTGATTTCAAAAGACACAAATGTATCTGACAAGTCTCATTGGAAAGAAAATTCCTTCAGATTAACAATAAATTGATCTGATTACCTAATCTTAGTATCATTCAGAAGAAAAATGCCAGGCCAAAGTGGAGTGGCAATCTTTATTCATGTCAATCTGTGGAGAAAATGAGAGTATGAAGAAAGCTCAAGGCAATGAATGAAAAAAAATCTCTGCACTCTGAAGACCTGTATCTCAAAGGTGTTTCTGCTCAGAGATGCCCAGGACAGGTATTTAGAAAACATTAAACATATTATGAGCTTACTGATTTACCTTTTTATAAGAGTGCAAAGAGTCTTAAGTCCTTAGTATTTGGAAGGTGTTCCAATTTGGAAAACTTTAATAAGTGTTTACTAATTAATTATTAAGTGTTATTAATTAACACTTTAATAAGTGTTCCAAATATTAAATTAATAGTTTATTTAGATAAAGGGATATGTTCACATTTTGTGAACCTAGTGAAAATCAACAGAAGAATAGTAGCGTTTTGTTGTGACCTGCAATACACTTTGCATGTGTATTAGTCATGCTACCTAGCAGTGATGGTGAAAGACTAATAGATTCACTTACTAACATAAATCTGTCAGGATTAACTGTTAGTTTTGATGTATTACCTCCATAGTAAAGACTTCTCTGACCCAGACAATTACCTCTTTCTTCCTTTCTTCTCTCATAGTGCTCTGGATGTACTTCTACTAAGAGACACATCTCAGATCTCTTTGGTGATATATTTATTTAGTCTTCTTTAGGTGTTAAGTTATGCGCTAAAGTGCATTAGCAATGCATTAGTTCATAGCCTCTGTAACTACTGCTTTAGTTCAAGTCCTTACCACTCTTCCTTGGACTTGAATTTACAGTCTGGTGGGACTGTGGTAGACACTATTGGCTCAAGACCAAATAAGTGATACTTCCTTTCTTCTCTGTTAGAAGACCTCGGTTTTGTCCTAATGGATTCTCCTTCATCATGTGACTCAGGTGAGATCTCAATTAGTGTACACTCATCATGATAAAGCAGTAATTGGTTTTGGGGGGGCATGTTATTCAGTGCTGACCAAGGAGACAGAAAGGGAAGTGGCTACAGAGACTTCTTGGAGACATTTCTGCATTGATATAAAGAGACACAAAGAAATGCAGAATACTTTAATTTTAAGATTTCATGCCTCATGGTGCTGTATTCACTTGCTTCCCAGAGGAGAGTTTGCCCCCAGATAAGCCAACAAGGTAGCAAAAAAGTAGACACAATTTGCGTTATTGATGTCACCTTCAAATTGTTTAAATGACCCAAGCTAAAGGTAGCCTACAATGGAATATCTGTTATGATGCATAATAATAAATATCCTTATACCTTTGCCTGACTGATAACTATTCTTATACCTTTGGCTGACTGCTTACTTGTTAATATAGGAGCACAATGATAAAACATAAATTTACCGCAACAGTAAGACAGGGTACGAGAATCACACAAAGAAAGGTATAAAGTGCTATGAGAATTTAGGAGAGAGAGGGGACTGAACACAACCACCTAGGGTGACGGAAGGTAATTGGAAAATCAGACACAACACAAGTCACACGTGGGCAGCATATTTAGACCACAGGCATTTTCTGGTATGTTTATGGATTACAGAATGTCTAATATTTTAGGCTATATATCAAAAAAGTCATGATCTTTCCTATGAAAGTTAATATTTATTTTCATACTTTGCTCCAGTGCCCACCTAGTAACATAGGCTGTGGTTGAGGACTGGCATTCCTTTACATGGGGTCTGGGCTTTTCTCCAGGTTTGCTGTCCTCTGTGTAAGCCTCCTGCCTATCCCTGGTGGCTTTCAACTTCTGTCTCTGTGATGGGAGAAGAATTTACTCTCAGTAAAATTTGAAAATAAAGTTCAGCAGAGCAACAGACATGAAACATGAAGTTTGGGGTGTGTCATTCATTCATTGAAGAAGGCTTAGGCAGGAAAGAGGAGAGGAGTAGACTTATCTGAGGGCATTTGAGGGTTAGGACAAGATTTATTTCTTAGGAAAGGGAAATCTTGAGGTTGTTTCCAAGCAGAAGGATAGAGTTCATTGTGTGCTGAGTGCAAAAAGACCTTTTAATAAAATGAATGATGGCCATGGATCTGCTGTAACACTTGGTCTACGGGAATCCCTAAGTGCTATATATTCTAGATCCTTACTTTTCCAAGCATTTTGGTGCATGGAGGACACATTATGGACTACAGAATCCTGTAATTATATTTAATATACTATGAGATTTATCTACTAAAATAGAGAACTGATTAAGATAAGTACAGACAATGATCTCATCTTGGAAGGGATTGCTGCGGCAAAAGAATTTGACAAGAAGATCCTCTCTTTATCTGAACAATAAAATATATCAATTTCTGAACTGTTTGTGGCCTGTTCATCTGGTGAGAGAATGGAAAAAGAGAGACATTCATCAATTTTATAATCTACAGTCCATCACTCATATTAAATCAGGAAGAAGAGTGTGTGGAGAACACATTTGGAAAGAAAAGTTATTTTCAAAACATCTGGAGCAGGTGAAAAACCTCATCAGCTCAATTCCGCCAACACATGCAGATAAGATTTTGCTCTTAAAAAGTCTTCATTTTCCCCCATTTAGCTATAAGAATTTTACCACTCCCCAGCAGTAGCATATTAGAATTAACAATGTGGCTTTAAACAAAAATTGCAATGGTGATATAATTAGCATCATCAGCATAAGGTTAATCATTTTAAAATGGAAAGGCTAGTGATGTGCCTAAAAATTTGTTTTGCTAAAGTCAAAGAAATTATCTCAACTCAGCTGGCCTTTCCCCAGTCTTTCTGTTTGTTTTTCAGGCAATAAAGTTGAGGGAAGAGTTAAAATTTCTGCAAGTAAAAATACCTGCAAAAACACTAGACATTAAATTGTTAAGCATTGGATTGCTTAACAAATGAAATCTAGCCAGAAGTGGGAAATCAGAAGTGAATGTACATCTGGAGGAACAGAACAGCTTAGTTTAAACAAACTTCCCAGATGCACTGAAGATGCTGTTGAACATTTTTTGGGGATACCAATCCAGCTACAAATATCTAGAAGGATTAAAAAGAAAGTTCTACAAAATTGACAAATAGGCGTGATAACCAAAGGGAAGAGCCAATGCATGACCCAGACCACTAAATGCTCATAATGGCAGAATATTCAGAAATTTTATTATTTTATTTTATTTATTATTATTATTATTTTTTTTTATTGTTGGGGCTTCATTGAGGGTACAAAGAACCAGGTTACATTGATTGCATTTGTTAGGTAAAGTTCTTCTTAGAATTGTGTCCAGTCCCCAAGAGGTGTGTCACACACTGTGACCCCCCCACTCCCTCCATCCTTCCATCTCCCTGCTCCCCCTTTCCCCAACCACCTACCAAGTACTAGGTCATCAATTGTCCTCATCTCATAATTGAGTACACACGATTCTTGCTTCTCCATTCTTGTGATGCTTTACTAAGAAGAATGTTCCACTTCCATCCAGGTTAATACAAAAGATGTAAAGTTTCCATCTTTTTAATGGCTGAATATAATAGTATTCCATGTTATACATATACCACAGCTTGTTAGTCCATTTCTGGGTTGGTGGGCATTTCCACATTTTGGAGATTGTAAATTGAGCTGCAATAAATAGTCTAGTGCAATGGTTCTCAACCTTCCTAATGCCCCGGCCCCTTAATACAGTTCCTGTGGGTTGTGAACCACAGGTTGAGAACTGCTGGTCTAGTGTAAATGTCCTTATGATAAAAAGATTTTTTTTTTTTTCTTGGCAGATACCTGGTAATGGGATTGCAGGATCAAATGGGAAGTCTTGTTTGAGTTCTTTGAGGATTCTCCATACTTTTTTCAAAAAAGGTAGTATTAATTTGCAGTCCCACCAGCAATGTAAAAGTGTTCCCTTCTCTCCAATCTCAAAATAGCATCTGCAGTTTTGAGATTTTGTAATGTGGAACATTCTCACTGGGGTTAGGTGATATGTCAGGGTGGTTTTAATTTGCATTTATGTGATGATTAGGGATGATGAACATTTTTCATATGCTTGCTAGCCATTTGTCTATCTTCTTTACAGAAATTTTAAAGTCATCATTACTTGTTGCAAATAAAGATGGTAAAATGATACATCATTTTTCTAGCAGTATTCTACCAGCAAATTTGTAGGCCAATCTAAGCTTTGGTGAACTTCAGTAAGTATTCACAATATCAGTGATATTTGACATGCATGTTGGAGCCACACTTGATTTCCAGACATGTCTCCCAGTTTAATCTCTTATTAAATGTGTGATCATGAGTGCTTGCTTTATTTAATTTTTTGGTAATTCAGTTTTAACCTTGGTAAAATAGGATTTGAATCTCAGTTTTGTTTTGTTTTTTAACTTATCAGCTTCATTACCTCACTTGCCAGGGAGGCTGATCATTAAGCTCTTTCTGAGTAATGGACTGTCTCAACCTTGGCTTAAAGGAACTAACCTTTATTATTTCTCATGATTCTGTGGGTTGCTTATTGGTTATTCTGGTGTGGGGCAAGGTAAACTAGACCTTAGTGTCTGGGATGGACTTACTTATACATCTGTAGCTTCAAGTGGGACAAGTAGACATCTGGAATGGGTAAAATGTCTATGGCCTGCAGGAGGACAGCTGAGGCTTGTTCACACAGTGGAGGAAGGCGTGTCACAGCCAGAAAGGAATAGGCCCAAGGTGCAAGAGATTTTAAAACTTCTATTTGCTTTGCATTTTTACCTATGTCCCATTTACTATGGCAAGTCACATGGTCAAGCGCAGATTCTAGTGGTGGAGAAATAGACACTAATTTTTAATTGGAGAAGCTTCAAAGTCACATTGCCAGGAAGCAAAAAATAAGGATGGAAAAATTTTGTGGCCACTTTGCAATGTACAGCCAAAACTAATTTAGTATCTTGAGCAAGAATTTTCCAAGTTTATCATCTTCCACGTAAGCTAAGCTTAAGATATTTTGTTTGATTACTTTTCATTGGTTTTAAAAAGACTTTGAGATTTTTTTCTACAATGGGTCTTCAACGCAGTTTCATTTGGCAACCACTAAATTCCTCGTTATAATTGTTGTGCTCTGAACATGGGTGAAATGCAATATATAATTCTCAAATATATGCAAGACAGAACACATACATTTTAGATACAAGCAAAAGAGCAGACAATAGGTTAGCTATATTCTTTGTTGTATTTTAGTTTGTACATTCTAATATATCAATACTTTCACTTTCTCCTGTACAATTTTACATTTATTGCCTCATATTTGTTAGTTGTATCTCTGCAGTTAGTCTTCCCTGGAATAGAAGCATTACAACTGTACATCTTCACTCCTCCCCCCATCCACAGTTTTGCCATGTTCTCATGATCTCCTTGTGAGCAGAGAATGTATCTCTGCCCTTTGATTTTGACTTGGCCATGTGACAAGCTTTGGCCAAAGGTATGTGGTTGGGAGTGACAGTTTCTCAGTCTCAGAATAGAATTTGAGAGGTATATAGACTTGCTGCCTTGCATCTCTGTTATCATTACAAGAAGAACATGTCTGGAAGCTTGCTGGTCTTAGACGAATAAAACATGTTTGGAGCAAAGCCACCCCAGATAATCCACAGATCCTCAAAAAGAAGTAGAGCTTCTCCAGCCCCCCAAAGTAAAGCAGTAATATCTGGCCAAGCCTGCCCTCGAACCACCTAACCCCATTTCACTGAAGACATGTGAGCCAGAATAAATTATTGATATTTTAAGCCAATGTGCTTTGGGGTGTTTTATTATTTAGGAAGGAGAAACTGACATCAGCCCCTTCAGGGTAGGATATTATCCCTGATAATGTAATGAATACATAGGAGGATCTCAGGATATATTTATTTATTAAATTTTGGCATTGCATTAGCTTTCACTTGCTATAACAAAAAATCACGAATGTAATGTCATAAAACAAATTTATCATTTTTCAGCTCTGTAGGTTAGAAATTAGACATGGTTTTCACTGAGCTAGAACTTAGGTGTTAGCAGGGCTGCATTTTCTTCTGCAAGCACCTGGGAAAAATCTATTTCCTTGTCTTTTCCAGCTTCCAGAGGCCACCCATATTCATTGACTAATGTCCTCCTTCTTTTATTTATGCTATGTGCTGAATTATGTTCCTCCAAATTCATGTACCTTAGAATATAATCATATTTGAGATAAGGGTTTTAAAGAGGTGATTAATGAGGCCATCATGGTGAGGTATTGATTCAGTATGACTAGTGTTTTCTTTTTATTATTAAATCATAGCTATGTACATTAATGCATTTATGTGGTACTATGTGCTGGTTTTATATACAGTTTGAAATACAACAAACTGGTTAACATGAGAAAGAGACACCAAGAATGTCTGTGCATGAAGGAGAGGGCACATGAGGACACACTCCCTTCCACGGCTGCCTAGAAGGCAATGTGAGATGCCTCAGGTGAAACCAAATCTGCTGTTGTTTTGATCTTGAACTAGCCTTTAGAACAGTGGGGGGAAAAAAAAATCAATTTCTATTGTTTAAATTACCCAGCCTATGTTATTTTATTATGTCAGCCCTAACAAACTAAAATAATCTTCAAAGACAGCGATGTAGCATTTCTCTTTCTAGGGAAGACTATTCTTTCCACAGCACATCATTCTCCAGCTGGAAAAGGTTCTCTGAGTGTAAAGACTCTACAGTTAAATTAGACCTGCCCCAGTCATCCAGGATAGTCTTCCCATCGTAAGGTATTTAACCCTAATCACATCTACAAAATCATGGAATAAGTTGCCATGGAAGGCAACTTATTTGCAGGATGTAGCGATTAGGCCATAAAATATGGACATGTTTTGGCAGTAAAAGGGCATTATTGTACCAAATGGAGACATAGTCTTGAGGTTATGTAATTCATCATTTAATCAATATGGTTTTTAAAATGGAAGTATTAATTTTATTATTTTGAGAAAGAGGTAATTGCAATGAGAACAATTATTTCAGTAGAGACAATTAATTGTTTCCTTTCATTTTCTCATTTCCTAATGCAAGAGTCCAGCTTTTCATTAAAATTTGCTTTGTTCCTTGTTTTTCAGCGAACTCAGAAGGATTTAATACACGTTGTGCCATGAAAGAGCTTGCTATGTGGGCCCCCTCTTAGCATCGGTGCCTGTTTTTACAAGATTCTCTCTAGCTCTTTCTATCTAGAGACCCTGCCTCTCTACTGAGTAAAGTTATTAACAGGAGCCGTCAGCTGCTAAAAGCCTTTCATTCAATCTATATGAGAACTCCCCAGAAAAACCTTAGTGATTCTTTTTCTTTGAAAAGCCTCACACTGCCAATGGAAAGTGAGGGAATGAATCGTATGTCATGCTTCCTTTTTCATGATCTGGGTTTCAGAAGCAGCTCTATTGAAAGTCTCTTAAGAACGTTATTAGCTCCTGTTAGAGCTGCAGACGATAACTTCATGTTGGAATTCATTTTCTACGCACACCAATTATAATATCAGAAGTGTGCTGAGCTGAATTTTCGCATTTGCATTTGATGACTAGGGCCAGCTGGAAAGCATTTTCCACTGTGAGTTAAGTGTCATGTGCGTTTTTATATTTAGATTTTAAAACACAAACCAAACACCCGATCCTGGAAAGATGCAAGAAAATGGCAAACAGGAGACCCATTGTGATCAACTCACAATTGAACATCCAAACATCCAATCATCATTTAAACAACTCTACCTTTAGCAGGGCCCTGGGGTTGTATCAGCTAGGCACAAATTTTTTTTTGCTCTGGTCAGAAAATAACTTGTCTGTTCTTAAGACAGCATTTCATCATTCAATGCCTTAGCATTCAACTTTCGTATTTTGGAATAATTCCCCAAAACACGAAGTGGCAGCTGTTTTCCAAGTTATAAACACAGCCCCAGATCCATCACAGCCCCTTCTGCTGTTTCGTCTTTGACTTCAGCTGGTGTGCCGCCGAAAAGTCAGTCGACGTTCCTCCGCTTCTCAAGAATGTTAATACTTCATGGCTCATTTGAAACTGAGTTGGCACAGAGCAAAGTTTTATGGCAGGATCCTGTCGCGGTATCCTGGGTGGCATCTGGCAGTTTCTGAACTAAGGCTCATAAGTCAGGGACTGATGCTTCCCAGGAGCTTTCCTTAGTACATCTTAGCTTAAGCAGAAGGAGTAAAACGAGAACTTAAAATGTTGTAGGTTTCATGCTAGAAAAATGTGGATTTACATTCTGTTATTTCAGCTGTCAGCTTCCTGAAACGGATAAAGATCTCCGCAGTCGCAGCGTGAAATTTCTGCATGTGCGATCAGAATTTTTGTAAATCTACAGAGAAGAACTCTAGATTTTAGCAACTACTTCTATCACCCCCATGGATGCAAACAATGAGTGAGAGGTGGGGGAGGTGTCTTTGAACACCAGTTTTGCCTGTTTACAAACACACTGTTTTGTGCTGTTTTGCAGAATTTGTGACGAGGCAAGAACAAGAGCCAATTCCTTTCTCTTCAATGTTGTGCACGAAGAGGACATTTCTTTCTGCACATAAATACACGAGGATGTATCAGCTGTATTGTGTCGGGAAACGAATCTTAATAATTAGATAGTGAAACAGAAATTGACAAGTATTTTTCACACCAGATTATTATTTTGTTTCTTTTGGCTACTTCTGAGGATTTCCACATCTAAAGGAATAATTTGTGGGAGATTGTATACGGGTGCCAATTTTTTTTTTTTTTTTTAATTAAATCATAGCTGTTCTTAACCCATCTCTGCATCCGCATCTCTTGCTGTCTGATTTTACAGTTTCTCACTGGAGAGGGAGAAGGGAGTTCTCCATCCCACGTGACTTGCTTCAGCCAATAGAATAAGGCTGAGCAGGTGATGCCCTGCTAGATCTGAGCGCAGCCCGGGGGGCCTTTGCTTATCGCTGCTTTTCTTCTAGTACTTTTTGTTGTCATAAGCCTCTGGTTTACCTCTATATACAAGCCTGCAGTAAGCAGCCCACAGATACAAGAGCAAGACAGTTGAGGGTCACTAGCTCAGCCTACATTAGTAGACCCCTCGGTGACCTACATACATACGAACTATAATAGTAAGACTGTTATTTTAAACTACTGTGTTTTGACTAATTTATTAAGCAGCACTTTGTGCCAATAGCTTATTGAAACTAGAATGTAATCACTTATTAAATACTCAATATGTATTTACTAAATGGATGAACGAATAAAAGTATATCCAGAATATTTCTGTAAATGTATACATATCTACACAATTGCATATATAGATATAAATAAGTAAAATACTGTAGGACCTCCATAAGTGACCACCTCCCTGCATTCACCACCTCCTCAGTTGACCAAATTTTCATAGACTGGTCATGTGCCACATGTACACATCAGTACAATAGACCTAGTTCCCTTTATTGACCACCTATCTATTTTGACTAGTTATAGTCCCTTGGGTGGTCAACTTACAGAGGTTCCACTGATATATAAAACACATGTATACATATAGCTACATATAAATGTATGTTTAAATGTATTTAAATTAATTTTTTAATTTTAACAATTTCCTTTTGAAAACTGGTTTGGAAAAAATTGGTTGTAAAGTTCACACAGACTGAGAAGCAAAGCTGCCTTGTTCCCAAACTCCACACTTTGGTGGTCCCACCAAATGTGACTTTGCTTACCACATAATTAATTTTCAAGAATCTCAAGAATTTTCAAGAATTTTGCTACTGACCAAGTCTCCAAGTTACTGAAACAAAATATGTAGTTTTGCAAACAAGAAGACAACAATACTTAACCCTCCCCATGAAAAAAGAAATGCACAATATCTTTTAATTTTCTAGGTATTACTATGACTTTAAAAAAACATAATGCTTGGTGCAGGCAATTGTAAAACTGTGCTGTATGACATGTTCAGAAAAATTTTCTTCTGTATTAATGCTATAATTGCACTTAAGGAGAATATAGACAAATTAATTAATTTCACTGTTCAATGAGAGTTTGGTTCTGGCTTTCTCAGTTAAAATTGGAAGTAAAATATTAAAGTTGATAATGGTGCTCAAGTTCTCTAGTCAATTTCTGTCCCTAAACATATTCAGCATGGTGCTTTCTTGGAATGAAAAGAGAATATTTATATTCCAGAAATTAAAGTGAGAGTTGGTAAGTAACTGAACAAATATCTTGTTCTTAAAATGTTTTCTAAAGTTTTCTTTATAGTGCTCAGAGTATTTTTAAAATGTGTATGTGTGTGTATGTGTATGTATATACACTGAATCTGTTGTGCGCCATTATTTGATCATCGAACACATTAGACCTCTTATTTGGTACAAGGTACAATTACTATTAGATTTTGGGAAAGCCACAGGGCTATGGTTTTGAGATTAGCTATGAAGGAACCTCATGACCTGGTCACAAGCCTTTGACCTTTTTCTTGAAAATAATGGAACACTAGGTTTTTCCCTTCACATGGATAGTATAAATAGCATGAGAGCATGTCAAGTGAGTTATAATTTGAGGAGCATATATGTGTGTCATTCAATAGTTGCCTATTGTGAGCAGGTGGATTTGTAAAAAAAAAAAAAACTTTGGTTGTTCATTCCAATAAGGTGTCAAACTTTTTCCCCTTGGGTCCTTATAGGATTCTGAATGCCTTATTTTAAAAAACTGAAAACTAATTTGAGTTTCTTATTATTGATAGTCACTTTCTATGTTTCCTACTTTGTTAAATATGCAAAAATAACACCACCAGAAAAATATGGGCTATGTGTTAGAGGAGCATCAGGAATAAGAAAATTTTTCTTAGTCTTGACTTTGTATCTGTACCTATAATTTCATTTTTCAGATTCAGGTGAAAGATGTAATTCAAGTTATCTGTTGACAGAATGACTGGATTGATTGTATAAATGATTTTACTGACAACAGAATGATTTGAATAACACAACAAAGGGATCTGTGAATTATTTTATTTCTCAGAAAGTTTTGAATTCTAAAAATTATTCTCAAGACCATGAATGTAGGTTATTTATTTGGTGAATTTAGAATTATTTTGAAAACCCACAAACCTGGATAGTGGTAGTAGATGTTTTGGGGGTTTAAAAAAGACCTTTCTTATGAGATTATTTAAATAACCTTTCTCTTTATTTATACAATTTTAGTATGTACATCTGTATATAAGAGTGTACATGTGTTTGGAAATATGCATAAGAATTTAATACATTCAGTTTTCAGAAAGTATTGAAGAGAAAGTGTCGTCTCAAGTTTTAAACATAAATATGTTATATAGACAATCAATATATTGCTTTCAGGGAATAGAATGTTATTTTCTTAGGACTATTTATTGATTTTCTTCAGACTATAATGATATACAATTCTTTATTGCTTATTTTAAGCAAATGCTAACTCATGATCAGGTTATAGAAACATACAGTGGATGTACGTATGGAAACATAACAGAGTACATAGAATGATCATAATGAAAACTTGTGGAAATTCTTACTTTAGATAATCATTATTAATGGATAAGAGCAAATATGTGAACAGAATAATGTAACATTTCATCCTCAATGCTCAATTCTTAACAGAAGTCAGTTTTGTGCTTTAACGTTCAAATAGAACAAACTAGAGGCAATTTTATTTTTCCAAATTTTGTTGTGGATAGTGGTCATGGTCAAATCTGAGATAGGTAATTAGTAATAATAATTACTAGTCCTGACCTTGATATTAATCTATTTTTTCCCTGAAGGTTATTTAATCTTCCTTTTAGGAACTACTTGTAAAATAGGAATATGCATATTTTTACCTACTTCATGATTTGTAATCTAAATCAGATAAGGCAAAATATATTAAAAATGTAGATATATCTGAACACACGTACCTATCCTATAAGTCTTTTCAAAGTATTTCAATTTATTTGGAAAGAAACAGAAAAACCTAATAAAAAGAAATAATTACCTATATTTGTTGGCTTTTTAAAAATGTCTATGTGCATTTTATTTCTTTGATAATCCCAAGTGGGTTGCATCCTCATTTTCTATATAACCTTTACACACTATAAAGGATATTCTGTGTGAAGTGTGAAATTAATAGCTTATCCATGTAATAAGTGGAAATGAATGACTGTTATGTATCTTTAATGTTGTGTATTTTTAAAATGATGAAATATTTATGATAGCTACATAGTATTACCTCTCCTTGTATCTTTCACATATATTATCTGATGTGATCCTCACTGCAACCACCAGTGGTGCACAGGATAATTATAATATTATTTTTAAGTAAAAGAAGAAAGCATGACTCATTGATGGTAAGCTAAATTTGTGTGATTTCTAGTTATCTAGTAAAAGTTAAAAATAGAATTAGGATTCCTAATTCTGTCTGCTTTCTACTGTCAGACATTAATTTGGCAGTTAATGAGAATCAGTGTCAGTCTTAATTGACTATACACAGGTGAATAAGCTGAAGCAGTGATAACCCAGTTGGGGAAACAGACATGAGGGAGATATAAAAATACTCACAAATGTGGCAATAGTTGCACAAACCAAATGTTGATAAAGTCAGGGCAAGTTTATTGAGAGACAGATGTTTGAACAGCTCTTGGAGAACTCCAGGAATATGGGAACAAACTTTAATTCTACCTCCCTAACTCCAGTTGATCAAGGGGTCCCATCAAGAGTGCCCTCCAATCAATGTACTCATCCCTACTATGAAACCAATTTGCAAGCACCCACACTTCCATAGGAATGCTATAATCCAACTACAGACCAAGATGAAGGGGAAAGAGGAGGGGGAGGGGAGGTGGGTGGAGGGAGGGTAATTGGTGGGACCACACCTACGGTGCATTTTACAAGGGTACATGTTAAATCTAAGTGTAGAATATAAATGTCTTAACACAATAACTAAGAAAATGCGGTGAAGGTTATGTTAACCAGTTTCATGAAAGTATTAAAAATTGTATATAAAACCAGCACATTGTACCCCATAATTGCATTAATGCACACAGCTGTGATTTAATAAAAAACAAATAAAATAAAATCCTTGTTGCATTTTTTTTTTTTTTAAGAGTGCCCTCCAATTATGTATGGGATCTAAGCATATCTAGGTCAGGCCACCATCAGTTCTTCCCTGGAGACTTTGAGACAGCTCTTCTACATATAATCTTATCATCCCCCAACAATGAATCTTAACAACTCCAGTGACAACAAATCAGGTCACCTCCCTTCATGTGATCCTCCATTGGTTGTCCATTGCTTTAGTCAGAGTATGGTTCTAATTCTTATTTTACTTCAAAATCCCTGCACAGTCCTATTCCTGCTGCCTGCACATCCTCAGGCTGTGCTGTATCTCTTCTAGCTCATTTTCCCATCAGATTGTTTTCTTTCTGAAATGCCAAGACCAAATGTCATTCCTTCTTTCTCTGTTTCCTTCCTTTCTCTTCCCTTCCCTTTCCTTCCCTTCCCCTTCTCCCTCCCTCCTTCCTTTCTTTCCTGACTTCCTTCCCTCATTCCTGTCTTTCTCTCCCTCTCTTTCTCCCTCCCTCCTTCCCTCCCTCCCTCCTTCCCTTCCCTTTTTGGTGAAAACTTGGATAAGATACAGTGCTCAGGTATTTGATCAAACACTCTTCTGGAGGTTTCTGTGAAGGTGTTTTTTAGGTGAGAGTAACATTAAAATATGTGGACTTTGAGTTAAGCCAATTGCCCTCCACAATGTGGGTGGATGTCATCCAGTTAGTGGAAGGTCTGAATAGAACAAGTGTTGAGCTCCCCTGAGCAGGAAGGAATTCTGCTAACAAACTGCCCTTGGACTCAACCTTCAACTCTTCCCTGGGTCTCCATCTTGTTGGTCTGCCATTCATATTTTAACTTATTTCAATAGATTTCTGGGATACAAGTGCGTTTTTGTTACATGGATGAATTGTACCGTGGTGAAGTCAGGGCTTTCAGTGTACCCATTACCTAAATAGTGTACTTAATACCTAGTAGATAATTTTCGATCCCTCACCCTTCTCCTACCCTCCCTCCCTTTGCTCTCCAGTGTCCATTATACACTCTGCATGACCATATACACCCATCATTCAGCTCCCATTACTTTTAAGTGAGTACATGCATTTGTTTTTGCTGTTCTCTGAGATACTTCACTTAGGATAATGATCTCCAGTTCCATCCAAGTTGCTGCAAAATACAGTACTATATTCTTTTTTATGTCTGAGCAGTCTTCCATGGTGTATTGTGTGTGAGTGTGTGTGTGTGTGTGTGTGCATGTGCACATCTGCACACACACACATTTTCTTCTCTTGTCACCCGATGGACACTTACATTGATTCCATATTTTTTGCAATTGTGAATTTAGCTACAGTAAACACATGAGAACAGATGTCTTTTTAATATAACAACTTCTTGACTTCTTTTTCTTTGGGAAAATACCCAGTCATAAGATTACTAGATCAAATGATAGATCTACATTTAGTTCTTTGAGCAATCTCCAGGCTGTTTTCCTTAGAGGTTGTACTAATTTATAGTCCTACCAACGGTGCACGTGCATTTCCTTTTCACCACATATATGCCAACATCATTGTTTTTTGAATTTTTAATAATGGTCATTCTCCTGGGTAAGGTAGTATTTCATTGTGGTTTTAATTTATATTTCTCTGATGATTATTGGTGTCAAGCATTTTTAAATGTTTGCTGGCCATTTATTTTGAACTTACCATGTCTCTGTAATCATATGAGCCAAATCCTTAAAATAAACCTCTCTGTTCTATGTGTATCCTGTTGGTTATGTTTCCCTGGAGAACTCTCTGGTGCAACCCTCAAGGCCTTCACACCTGCTGTTCTCACTCCAGGAAACTCTTTTAGCAAACTCCTTCTCATTTTTCAGTTTTTAA
This sequence comes from Loris lydekkerianus, assembly GCA_963574355.1. Lineage (NCBI taxonomy): Eukaryota > Metazoa > Chordata > Mammalia > Primates > Lorisidae > Loris > Loris lydekkerianus. The sequence goes on along the minus strand of CAUYPK010168028.1, from coordinate 4,120 downwards.
CTTAAAAGTCATTTATACAGAGACACTTTTCCTGACCTTCCAAAGAAAATGAGATCTCTTTGTTTAAATGTATTTTTTATATCACTCTCTGTTTTACTTTAATACAAGTGACAATTTGTAGTCATGTGTTTACTTGTGCATTTAATAGGTATGTCTCATGTTACAGCAGTATATTTATTTCTCAATTATTTTTTAATCATTCTCCTCTAAAAGGCCTGTACATTTTTTTCCCAATTGCCTGACACCATAGATACATGTGTTTATGTACAATATACATAAGAGTGAATTTTTTTGCCCTCAACACCCAATTTTTAGCCTCTAGGAGGCAATGTCATCCTATTAGGATTGTGTGCACTGCAGTGTAAACTCCGAGATAGCCAGGACTTGCCTCTTATGTTCTCCTCTGGACACCCAGTATCCAGCTTGATGCTGCACCATTGTTAAGTCTCAATGAATACATGTTGAGTGAATTGAATCAGTACCAGAGTAGGAAAGAACATTCTGGAGACAGCATGGTGCAGTTTCTGGATTTATTGTTTATTTCCCTTATTATCCCAAACAAACTTCTTCAGCCTCATTTCTTTGTATTTAAAGTGAGAATAGTAATAACAGTTCCTAATCACAGTAAGTTATGAGGACTAAACAAGATATTACATACGAAGGGCTTAGCAGAGTGCCTAAAATATTCGGTACTAAATAGCATAAAAAGGAAAAGAGCTGCCTTTTTCCAAATGATGGGTGTGTGTATGTAGGGGGTGGAGTGAGGGTGTCAATAAACAGTGACAGGTGGGAAGGACATTACAATCCACATCACTCCACTGTGCTTTCTCTAATCTGAAGTTACAAAGCAGATAGCACTTTAGTTGATGGCCCTGAATAAATACCTAGATTTTCCAAAAAAAAAGTGCTTCTTCTATTTCTAATCATCTGGGGAAGCAATCAGTATGCTGAGGGAATGAAAGAGCAAGTTGGCAAGATATGGGAAGACTTTTGACCACCGGATGGTCCCTGGAAAGTCACTCAATCTCTCTAATTCTTACTCTTTTGTAAAAGGGTGATAATAATAGCATCTGCCTTCCTGATTTATTTTGAGATTTAAATAAAAGAAAAATTAAGATCTCTTCATAAATGGTTAAATATATTTGAAGTTGTGATAACATGATTGCCCAACATCTGTTTGCTTCATACATGCCTTCATTGAGCTAATTTGATATAGAAGATTCAGCTTAGTTAATCCTCACCACAGCCCTCTCAAAAGAGTATTATGTTTGCATTTCACAGGTGAGAAAACTGAGGCTAGAGTGGATTTAGTTATTTGTCCAAAATAGCATAGTCAGCAAAAATCAGACCAAGAGTATTATTTCGGGAGTAAAGGAAGTCTGATGTCAGGCCTTATCTTTAAAATTACTACGTGGCTGTGATTCTAGCTGAGAGTTAGTTATCGGGATCTTGCTGTGATTCAGTAATTTTGCTAAATTACTGCTTTACATTCATTTTAAAATTTAATCCATGTGGCATTTTCTGATGTGAATATTCTTACTAATTTTTGCATTACAAATTTTAAAAAGTAAGTTTTAGGAGTATGACAGTTAATTTTATGTGTCAACTTGACTGGGCCACAGCATGTTCAGATATTTATTAAACATTATTCCGTTGTTTCTGTGAGGGTGTGTGGATCATCTGGTTAATTTCATTTTTAGGCTTTTTTAGGGGGGATCTTCCATACTGTTCTACAAAATGGCTATAATAATTTACAATACCCCCAATAATGTATAACAGTTCCCTTCTCTTCTTCACTTATACGTGAAGGGCTTAGCAGAGTGCCTAACATATTCAGTGCTAAATAATAGAAAACGAAAAAGAGCTGCCTTTTTCCAAGTGATGGGTGTGTGTATGTAGGGGTTGAAATGGGGGTGTCAGTAAATAGTGACAGGTGTCAGTCCATTCTTGCCGACAGTAATTTTTCATCTTTTTGATAATAGCCAATCTAACAGGTATGAGGTATTATCTCCTTGAGGTAATAATTTGTGTTTTTCTGATAGTTAGAGATGTCAAGACTTTTAAAATATAATATCTGGTGGCCATTTGTATTTCCTTTGAGAAATGTCTATTCAAATCCTTTGCACATTTTTAATAGGGTGGTTTGTTTTCTTATTATGGAAGAGTTTGCATTTCTTAAATATTTTGGATATTCGCTTTCTATCTGATGTATTGTTTGCAAATATTTTCTCCCAATCAGTGGATTTATCTCTTCACTCTATTGCTTCCTTTGCTGTGCAGCAGCTTTTTGGGCAATGCAATTCCATTTGTCTTTTTTGCTATTGTTGCTATTGCTTTTGGGGCCTAATATATGATCAATCCTGGAGAATGTTCTGGGTGCATTTGAGAGATTCAAGAAATCTCTTCCAGATCAATGTCATGGAGCTTTGACTCCAGGTTTTCTTCTATAGTACAGGTTTTATGTTTATGTCTCTAATCCATTTTGAGTTGATTTTTACATAGGAGGTGAGATAAGAGTCCACTTTCAGTCCTCTGGATGTGGATATCCAGTTATTGAAACACCAACAGGCTGTCTTTTTCCATTGTGTGTTCTTAGCAGCTTTGTTCTTGGCAGAGCAAATCAATTGATTAGTTTTATTTTTGTGTTCTCTATTCTGTTCGATTGGTCTATGTGCCTATTTTTTAGGTCAACATCATGCTGTTTAGATTACTTTCACTTTTTCATATATTTTGAAATCTGGTAGTATGATCTCTTAACTTTGCCTTTTTTGTTTAAGATTGTTTTGGCTGTTTGGGGTCTTTTGTGACTCCACATGAATCTTACAACTTGTTTTTCTATTTCTGTGAAGAATGACATTGGAGTTTTGTTAGAGATGACAGTAAATCTGTAGATCACTTTGGATAGTGGGAACATTTTAACAATGTTAATTCTTCCAATGTATGAACACAGGATATCTTTCCATTTATTTGTATTCTTAATTACTTTCATCAATGTTTTTAAGTTTTCAGTACATAGATCTTAGGCTTCCTTGGCTAAATTTACTCCTAGTCATTATTTTGAGGCTATTACAAATGAAATTGTTTTTTTAACTTCTTATTCAGGCAATTTGTTTTTATTGTATAAAAATACTACTCATTTTTGTTAAGTGATTTTGTATTTTGCAACTTTATTGAAATTTGTTTAATTCCAATAGCTTTTTTGTTGACACCTTCTGATTTTCTCTATAATAAGATTGTGTCTTGTATGTAGACACTTCTTTGTCTTGTATAATTGTTCTGTCTAGGACTTCCAGTACTATGTTGAAGACAAGTGGCAATAGTGGGTTTCTTGTCTTGTTCCTAACCTTAAAGAAAAAGCCTTCAAATTTTGATTATGATGTTAGCTTTTCATGCATAATTTTTTTTTTTCAAATATTTATTTATTTATTTTTTTATTGTGGAGAAGGGGTGGGGAAAGAAGGCGGAGAAAGAGGTGTGTGACAGGGTCGGGCCAGTGGCATGGTACCACATTGGCTGTATCTAGGTAGAGGCAGTTTCAGTGCGGGCCTTGCTGAGTCGTTGCTACGCGGAAGTAGCTCGGTGGATCTACTTCTAGTCAGGCTCGGGAAGTTGCACTAGGCCTCAGGCACATGGCACGGCCCAACAATTCCCTCTTTTGTTTTTTGTATGGTGGAAAAACATAGCCCCTGTCTTAGGTTGCCTGCTCTTGCAGTTTCAGTCTTACCCGTCATGGGTATACAAACATCAATGGTTTGGTCCCTGTCTTAGGTTGACTGAATACAGAGTGATCTTACCCATCTTTGGGTACTATGAATGTAATCCACCATGCAGCCTCTCCATATCCTGTCTTAGGTTGTCCCCGCTTTGGGAATCTTACCCGTCATTAGTGCTATGGAGGGCGGTGAAGAATAATAGTTAGATTCTTGGTTAATGAGCTGGTGATATTGGACCTTGACCTGATTTAACTGCCTCTAACCTTTTTTTGGGATACAGGGCCCAAAGGTGAAGGGTAAATAAGGCTGTGTTAAAGAACGTTCCTTTTATACCTAATTTGTTGATTTTTTTTTATCATCAAAATACAATTGTTTCAGAATATTTTTCTTCTTCTATTGAGATGATG